>VDFB02015560.1:0-25868 GCA_007258455.2 Sequoia sempervirens | reverse complement strand
ATTATAGCTAAAATAATTCTTGTATTGTCAAATAAAGCTCTCTAACTCAAAAACCAGTCATCTTATGACTGAAAATCAATGTAATTTCACCTTAGCAATTTCAAAGCAGAGTCTTGGTTGTGTACAGCTGAATAGCATCTTTTTATCAATACAACTCAACATTTGGCCTTCAAAAGTATGTTCTATTGTATGTAATTTAGTGGTTGATGTTTATTTCTATGATTTTCATAACATGAATCCTCAAATATATGTCCCATTTTCTGCATCTTTGAAAAAAATGCATATTTGATGTAGGTTGTAGTTTGTGTTATTATGTAAACAATCATTCATTGTAAAGAAATACTTTTTCTTTTCCTTCAAAAAGCTACAAACACAGACCTTTCTACAAAACACTCATACATCAGTTTGCAAAAACTGGATTTTTTTCCTTTTTAAATGTCGAGTTATTTAAATCTATATACAAAAATAATAACATAAGTCTAAACAAATATTTGGTGAATCACCCTCATAGTATTAGGTTCGTTCCATGCAATTATATATCTCTTTTCCTCAATAGCAACACTAGCATAGGTTAGAATAAGTGAATACCAAGGGAACCAACCCTCTTTAAAGATTCACTCCAAGCTATGGGCAACCCACTAGCCCTAGAGTGTTTCCATGTTTCACTAGATTGTTGAGTCAAGCACTTGGAAAGGGTCCAAATCCTAGTCATGACACAAAATTTATGTTCTTTGAGAATAATAATTTTGTGACCCACAATTTCCTCTATGACTTGTTATTTCTCCCAACAACCAAGATTCAATATGGTATATTGTATTTTTTTTTGGTAAATGGTTGAATTAAATTTTAGGTATTTTATAATACGCACATATTATATTTGTATGAATATGTGTAATAATGTTTATGTATTTATATGAACATATACATATATTCATACTATATATATTTTCATATTTAGACATAATACATGATTGGTAAAGAAAATTCATGGAATGTATTAAATATGCATCCAAAAAAATGGTGGTACATGTAATACATATTGACAACTATAGAAAAGCTAATAAAATAAATTTCATAGAGCCTATTTAATGACTTGTACAACATTATATTCCACAACAAATTCACATTTTTTTAAAGATAACTCCTTTTTCCTTTCATTCCCTATTCTCTTTTGCAAAGAATATTTAAACAATAATATGTATGAAATATATTTAACCAAATAAATAAGAAGGGATTCCATACCTGTGAATCAACCTCCTTTCAAAATTTCTCTTCCTTTACGTACTTTTTTAATTCCCCGGAACTAAAGTTTCTCCCTCTTTATCCTTTCTATTTTGGTTTTTCCCCAAAACTCCCTTAATAAAATTTTCATTCATTTTTCTTTCCTCTCTTCTTTTTGTTGTGCCAAAATGGCGTATGCCATTACTACCTTCTCATATCCACTTCAGTGTAGATATGATTTCACTCAAATTTCATTTGTCTTTGCCTCCTTTCTAGGCATTAAAATGGAGTGACAAAAAATCTAAAAGGGTGTTGCAATAAATTTTTAGGTATGGTATTTATTATTTGAATTTAATTTTTTTATACATGTGTTTTTAAATTTAAATATTATCATTTATATTATTTTTAAAATATCCCATTGTAATCAAAATTAATTATTTTCATTTTAAAATAAATAACCTATACAAAAGAATTAACTCTCCTTCCCAATATTTGATCTACTCAACTGAAAGCCAAAAAAGGATAACCATGAAATAACACAATCATACATCTAACTCCAAAAGCAAAATACAACAAAACTTGAACTTCGATTAAGCTAGTTTTAGAGAAACCAATATTTTAACAATGACAACACCTTGCATGTGTGTGTCTGTGGATTACTAATTCTTATTGGCATCGTATGATTATTCATTATCTTGATCTACCACTCTCTCTAATGGTTTCCTCCCCCTTTTTCGAGAGATGGAAATACTTGCATTCACCTCATCATCCCAAAGTAATTAGTTCATAAATCATAATCATATTATAATTTTAATAATAAAAATATCACATTAATGATCAAACAAAATCATTCCCAATTATTATTTTATCACACTAATATCTATAACTAATCTTGTAATGAATCATAAATTTACATTAAAATAGTCAATACAATAGAACTATAAATATTCACATATTGAATCTATATCACCCATACATCAAAATAAATACCAAAATATCCACATTATTAAAGTATTAAAAAATAGGGTGTGACAACTAAAATATTATTTGCATAGCATATACCTCTCAACGTTGATAAAATTAACTATTGTCTTGAGTTTAGGTGGAAAATGATTTTCAAATTGTAAAACTATTTGTTCTATTGAACAATACAATGCTGAGAGGGAAAATAAGAAATGATTGTTACTTAGCATTCAAGGACCAAATCTATAATGGAATAGAGGTAATAAACCATGAGCATAGAAAAATAAAGTATTATTCTTTATTATGAAAATATATAAGTTTTTATGTTTATTTTCATACATTAAATTGATGTGAAAATGATTTTTTTAAGAAATTAATTTGTAAAATCTAACATGCATTAATACTAGCACAATTAAACAATATCCAAAATTTAATTTGTATTAATGTGTTGAAATATAAATTGACAATATACATGCATTAGGTTATTGAAATATAAATAAAGAACAAAACCACTTTAGTTTTTCATATTGTATTTAAGAGAATTTAAAAAACCAATATACTTTAGGTTGGGAAGTAGAATTTGTCACCATGTTTGACATCGATGTGTCAACTGGCTTTGAAACTTGTGGAAATAAATCTCCTTTCCCTAAGGGTTTGGGGGAAAATTTGGAATTACTAGCATTCTTGGCTTTGTGGTTCACTATAGTAGACCAGCCTACCTCCTCTTTTGGAGGAGGAAAACCTGCAAAATGTGGAGAGGTGGGTTTGGGGCATTGTGAGACTAATGAAAATCTCTAATCTTATGATTAGAGGCTTGGCAACAATAAAAAATGTTCAAATATTGATATATTGGATTATTTGGGAATAACATGTCTTGTCGATTTGAATATCTATATTTTATTTAAGGTCCTTTCAAAGGTCAACCTCAACACAAATTCGATGATAAGGCTAGGTCAAATAAATTTTTTTTGGTTTTACACAAACGACATAACCCATTAATGAAGCAATATGGTTGAGAAAGTTCTAGAAAGGTAGAGTTAAGCCTAGAAATTCAACCCAAACCAAGATATGAAGAGACTTTTTGTTAGCGACTGATATTTCATGGGTCCAAGGTTTAAACACGAGAAAAGAAGAATGGACAAGCCATGAGCCCCGGGTGAGAACAACCTAGGCATGATTAGATTTAGAAAAATAAAAAAGAAAAAAATCTTTTAAAAGGTTTTGTATGGCAATGAGTCAAATCCCATGCGGGGTCCAAGATTTGGTAAACCTGTCATAGAGAACACTTATAGGTGGAAGCCTTTCCATAAAATATCCAACATGAGTGAAATTTTCAAGCCATTTTCAAGCTTCATCAAACTCTAGAATTGAGAGAACAATAACGGGAGGTGGGTCATCAAACTTACCTCATGGATCACTCAAGGACATTTGGGTAGGGGATCCATGAGATATCGCTATCAAGATTTCAACTCCAACAACAATAGGTGCAGAGGAATGAAAAGTTGAGGCCATTTAAAGGGGAAAAAAATCCCTTAGGTCGAGCACATTCAATAGGAGCACAATAAATGCAAAAAAGTGCTACAAGAGTCCTGTAGAAGACTACAGTATGACATGCACACCACAAAGCCAAAAAAAAATTATCAAAAATTTTCATTCTCTAAGATAATATCCAAATATTTTTTTAATAAGTGGTAAAAAAAATATGAAGGGGTGCCACCCTCATACAAAAATAAAAAATGCCCAACAAGAACCACAATATAACATGATTAATTAAAAACAAGAAATAAAAAAGTAACATATAATCAATTATATATTTAAAAGCAACCACAATAAATATAAGAGTGATAATAGATTGCAGTATGTTTGCAAAATTATTTTTGATTCAACATAGCACAAATTTAAACACAACAATTAACATGCAATTATAATTTTTAAATGTATATAAAATTTAAATTATATATTTATAACAATTAACTTGTATTATAGTTTTTAAGTACATATAAAATTTTAATTATGTTTTTAATTATTATTTTATATAAATAAATAATTAGTTCACTAACTAGTTATTAATTAATTAAAATATTTCTTGACTTAAATTTTTATGATCTACTAAAATTGGTACTTAAAAAATACTATTGTCTGACATAACACAAGTTGTATTATGTTCCAACTCCTTGGTCATATTGGAGTGAAGTTGAGAAACTCTAGGTGCTTTTAATACTTAGAAAACTATGAGGCTTTCAATGTCAACCCAAACATGGCCTACTATGTACACTAAGTTATAGGGATTAAAATAATTCATTCTAATTCCAAATGATACACAAAGGTGTTTGCATTTAACATATTCCTAAATTCCCACAAACTCCTCATTATGTGTGGCTAGTGATGCAACAATGTTGTGTCATTCATTGATTGCCACTCATTCATGTGGGATGAATGCTAATTCCTTTTCTATTTATTAGCAACCAAATACTAAAAGAACAAATAGATTATTCAAAGGAACATTATCTATCTTAGAATCATATTCCTAAGATGACTAACTAATTTATATATCTTGCATGTTGGTCTATAAATTTCCACATCTTCATTTTGAATTTGATCAAAGTCCACTTTCATTGGCTATGAAAAAAATTTTGATGCATGCATAGATGATAACTTGACCACCAATTTTGTCGTATATTCTCAAGGTTTATTTTTTAATTTTCTAGGCATGGCTCTAAATGGTTCCAAGTCAAGGATTTCAATATGCATGACAATCTTGTCATTTTGTTAGCATTCATTTTTTATGTGCTAACTAGGTGGGAAAAGGAGGTGAAATTATAGAGTGGTGAAATCTTCCCTTAGTCTATCTATAGATTTGATGGACATACTAGCATGGGTTACATTATTGGAGCTATAGGCCCCCTTTAATCTTTTCAAAGCTATTTGTAGGTAATTTTTTTACAAGATTTCTATTACTATATTTATTTATATTTATATCAAGGTAAATGTGTGGATCCAATCTTAATATTTGTGACCTTGTTTGGGAATGTAGGAGGGTTTGGATTGTATATGATGGTTTTTACACTTTTGATTGTTGTAGCCTCTTTATTGGGGATGAATTAATGCACAATCTAAAATTTGAAATTGAGGGTAGATAACTTTATATGTATGTGTAACATACTCGTTCCTTACCCCATTATTTTTACCTAAGTTTTTAACTCAGAGAGTGAATAATTCAAGTTTCCAAAGACAGAGAAATAAAATTTTATCTTTTCAATAACATAATTCCACATTACATAAATAATTTTCCAATATCATTGCACAAATGAAATAACTTTACATAATTCCAAGTAAATGAAACTCATCTTTTCAAGTACAAATTACAATAGATTTATGATAATTTATATACAAATTCATAACTCTCAAGAGTTCAATGGTTAAGGTTTCCTCATATGGATCACACTTCTTCTATTTCACAAGCCTCAAATGCCACCTACAAGAGGGAGAGCATCACCCAAGCACTTTTCTTCCAACCACGAGCTTAGCGGTCCCCCACACACCTTCCTAACTGGAAGTGGCCCTACCCTTCAACAAAGAGTTTGGTATGGAAACCTCTAGAAATGCCTATCTAATTATATGGTGTTGTTGACTACTACACTTTGGCCAAAGTTTTGATATATATAATCAATCCACTTTATAAGAAGTGATGTCGTAAGTTCACCTACCCCTTACTCGACTTGGAAACTCTACTGACATGTGGTTAACTTTCCTCTTGGTTTTACCCCAAGTTTAACAATCATAAACAATATTTCATTCAAAAATGATGACACTATAATATAGATTTAATAGACCAAATAGGTTTGACATAATCTCTTGAATACCATGTTATATACCTGTAACAATCTGGGACTCGAAACTACCTCTTATTCAAGTTATTTCTCTCTAACCATGGGAGTATCAACCCTCCTATTTTATGAATTTTAGTTAATATTGATGATGTAATATCATTGGCTAGACACACCTAGTCTCAATCTAAAGCACTAACAACATGTTGATTGTTACACCATGTTTCCTAGTTACTGAGTTACTTTTACCTTCATTAGTGAAACTTTTGATAAATGCAAATCATGACTTTAATATGTTTAGTAGGAGAATAGAATACTAAAATATGCATTAATATTTTATTGCTTTGAAAGGAATGAATATGTTTATGTTGATGAAATACGATGAAAAGATGTGTATTGCAATGCAAATATTGTAATACTTTGTCAATGCAAATGTTTTGATGTTTCAAATGATTGTATTGTGAACATCTAACTACTTTGGTGTTGTACTAAGGAACAAGTCAAGCCTCCGGAAGAGAGGGGAAGTATCACTCGGGAGAAGAGAATTGGTCGAGTAACCCCTAAATGAATCTAACTGAGCTTTTACACACTCGCTTGTAGTTTGATCAAGTCGAGTCAAGTTAGTTGGGAATTGATACATAGTCTTCAGTCGAGGTTGGTGAATGTTTTGTATTGGTTCCAGTCTTTGATCTCTTGCTTGTTTCTTAGGTTGGTTTACATGATTAAATATTAGTATAGAATTGAGTATTCCTTCATGTGTGTGTGTGTATGTTGACCCATCAATGTGTTTGATATAGATATTTAAATAATAAAATATATGTATGAATGTACGTATTAATATATGTGTATGTGTGCATTTTATACATATTGATGTACATACATACATATATATATATTGAAAATATATACATTTATTATAAATATTGAGATAACGATTATATGTATATAATATATATATAATCGTTAGTATGAATATAAAATTGATCAAAAATTATGATTTAATATATATATAATATCACATGGAAGTTATATTATATTTATATTGATATATATTTAAGTAATTTAGAACAAAATTAACCCCATAATATATGGGAATGATATTATGAATCATGGCTAATATATTAAAGCCATTGATATGTCAAACATTTGCTACGCAAGGATAAAGTGTTATTTATAGTGGTAAAAGGGCTATGAGAAAGCTTATAGCATCACATTATAATAGAATTGTAATGAGTTTAAGTCGGCACCTAAAAACAAGGAAAGAAAAATTCAAAGAGCCAGTGCATAAATGCATGTAAATCCAACAATGAAACCTAGGCATATATGGTATAAAGCGCTTAGAGAATAAGACCAATACAAGGTGTATTGCTAGATAACATTACTTATAACATTGTTAATATATATTCAAAGAAGCAACCCATAATACAAAGGTTGTGTATAAGTAGCATTTCACAAAGTATTTATAAGCTGAGAGAAAACATAGGACGTGCATGGGTATTGAGCCAAAGCTAGTACATGTGAATTGTATGCAAGACTAAGTAAAATGTAATGAAGGCAATAATAAGCTTAGGCATACGAATGAACTTTAACTTAGTATTGAATCTAAAATTATACCAAAGGAAGAGTAAACATGGTGTTTTTGTGGCACCAAGCTGAGAAAGCACAAACCAAGTAGAAGTCTTAACCTCCAATACAAATTACAATTGTGAAGCAATGAGAATATATGAATTGGTCAATTAGGGAGTTGGCCAAATAAGTCGATCTGTAGGAGACCATAACCTTGCATTTCTATTGATCATTCTTGTTGTCTAGATTGAAGATTTGACTTATTCTCTTAGCTAAGTATGTTTTTTCTATACATTGTTTCAAACTGCCACCTTTCATTATTTTTGCTAAGTTGAACTTTCTGAGTTGAGAAGTGTTAATTTTGTTACCCTGTTTCTAGCCTTTAGTTGCTGATCTTTTAGTATAAATTGAGGTTCCTTTAACTTCATTTGGGACACATTCTTGATTTCTAAATTCTGATTTTTTGAGTGTTACTCTACTACATTATTGGGTTGTGAGATTGAAAGGTTTTTAGTGTGAGATTAGTGAGGTTTTTAGAGAGATTTCTTGGTGGGATTTGGTCAAGGGAAGGATTTGCAAACCATTTTGTGGAGGTTGTGTTAGGAAACCTGTTATATCAATTGGAGCTATCTAGTTATAGGCATGCTAGTTCTCTACTTTATTTTATATTTTAAGTTGGAAAGATTGCTTGGTTTAGCTTGTTCATTTCTTGATGGATTCTTGTTTTCATTAAACCTTTTGGTTGGGATGCATTTATACGTATATATGTATATGTTCTATATATTGGAATGGTTATTAGAAATTATACTTAGTTAAGTAGACTATAATATCATTACATTTAGGTGATATCTTGAATTGATAGCCTATGAAGTTAGGTGAAACCTTGTGGTTAAAGTGGATAGTGTGTACCTTGGAATTTTACCCTACTCTAATGTGCAAAATAACTAAAAATGCAAGTGAAAAAATACTAAGAACACTTCAAAGATTAGCCTAAAGAGTGATAAAACAAGGAAAATAGATGAAATAAGATGTAAATTGATTTATACCTTCCTTGCTGTTGAAGACTCCTTGGTTGGCCCTTGATTTTGATGGATTTGTGTGCTCCTTGGATGGCTTTTGATGTAGCTAGATGCAAGATTGAATGTGCAAGATGATCAAAGTGGGTGGCTAAATGATAGTGAATGATTGAGAATGTAAATTGGCAGCATAATGTTACTCCAAAATGAAAAGTGTTTAGAATGCAAATTGGCAGCATAAGGTTGCTCAAATGAAAAACTGTTGAAAATTCCCTTGAGGAGGGGGTATTTATAGGAGAATTTGAATTCTCTAGAGAATTCAACGGTTGAGATTCATCCAACAAGGTCAAGATGAAGGGCTATGGTGAGTTGAGAACTCACAAGCCCTCACATCTTGACATGTGGATGGTGAAGTGGCTAAGAGGAGATGAGGTGTAAGTGAGGTGGCTAAAAGGTACATGAGGTGGAGGAAGGACAAGTACCTTGCAAGTACATTGGGAGATGGGAAGAATCTTGGGTGAATAAAAGTGAATTTTAAATTCACAATGATTGGAAGAATCTAGTGGATAAGACAATGTTCCCAAAAGGTGGGAGTTTGTCACATGTGACTTGATGTGACAAGTCAAGGTTCTAGAAGATGCATGGGAAAAGGAGATTCTTGGAGGAATAAAAAGGAATTAAAAAATTCCTTGGGGGATGGAGAGAGTTGACCAAGGTATTGATTAAGATTAATTAATTAATTAGAAGATAAATGAGGATTAGAAGCCAACTTGCAAAAGTTGGAGGATGTGACACATCCTAATCCAAGGATTAGGCATGCACATCCCTAATGAAGAAATTAGGAGATGGATTAAGATTAGATGAAAATGACATGAGGAATTAAATAAATGTAATATTTATTTAATTCATTTGATGAAAAGGGGATTAAAGAGGGTAAGGTATTTAATTAATAAATACCTTAGGGATTTGGCAGAATTAAGGATATTAATTAAATAATAGTAATATTACTTAATTAACTCGGATAAGAGGATGTTTAGATGAAAAGTGATAAATTAAGTGTCCAAATTTGGATGTCTACAGATAGTAACACCACGTGAATAATGGCATAATAGGCATATCATCACTGATAGGTTGGGAACCTTGTAGATAATCTATATGTGAAACATATTGAGAAGAGGACTTTGAGTGTAGAAGAACCATACCCTCGCAAGTTGATAATGTACTTCAAATATTATACAAATATAGAGAACATGTGAATATTTGACTCTTACTGAATGTAGAAGTTCTATGATTTAGTTGTGATCTCTTGATCATTAAATTACTTTTGTTGGAAACCCTAGGTTAGGAATAACCTATTTTGTAGGGTTATCTATGAGATTATTGATTGAAGCAAATAAGTTGGATTTAACCTATATGATCTACTTGATGAATTGATTGTTGATTATACTTTCATTTGGAGTCATTTTATTGGTGAGACCATACTTTTGAGTGAGTCCTTTATTGATGAGATTATATTTTGACTGAAGTCATTTATTGTTGAAAGTTATACTTTTTAATTCAGGTCATTTATTATTAAGTTTATACTTTTGAAGGGAGTCATTTTAGTGTTGAGATAAACCCTTGATTGGATACTTTTTGTAGTTATAATTGTTCCTTTGGTACTATAGTCATTTAATTATGTGGTGTTATTTTATTTTGTATGCTTAACTGGTAAGTAAGAGTTACTTGAATTATTTACTTAGTAGATGTGTTAGTTAAACATAGAGGTAATAGGATGACATCCACTCTAAATCTTGGGTGATGAATACTTTGGCCAAAGTAGTGTAAGTTGCCACTGTTTACACTGTCAATTCATTGTTTTCTAGTTAGTATTTCTAGTCTAGGATTGTCATACTCGTAGGTAGAAGCTACTGTATGATTAAGTTCTAGTTTGTAGGACATAAAACTAAGCTCGAGAAAGGCTATTATCGTGGGTTTTTCCTGCCAATCTCTTCGTCGAAGGTTAGGGCCATCTTACTTGATAGGTAGATGTGCGAGGGACCACAGTGAGTCCATGATTGGTGAAAATGTGTTTGAGTGATGCTTCTCCTCATCAGTTGGTAGCCAAAGATTTGAAGGTGGACAACCTGGACCATATGTATTTCTAGTGTTGGAAGCTTAGAAGAGCTATGCATGTACTTTGTATCCGTTTATATGGAAAGATGTAAACATGAATGTTGTACTTGAGTTTATTCTATATGAAATCAATGTTACGAAAAGATTTATGAAATTACAATGGAATGCAATGGAAGTTTGGAATAGTGTTTATTTCATATGTGCATGTAATTTACATGTTAGAAAAGAAAAAAATATTGCTATGTTTGGCATCACGGTTTATTCACTTATGGGTTAAAACTTAGGAAAAAAATTTAGTAGAACTTTGAGCATGTTACATGTGGTATTAGAGCTACCAGGTTTAACTCTAGAGCCTATGGGCTCATTATGTAAGTAAAACCTAAACCTTATTAGAAGTTAAAGGTTGAATTTTTTGATGGCGAGCGTGTCTGCTGTGCGAAGTACCGAGCTAGGGCATTCGAGCCCTAGCTCGTGAGCGTTGATTCTTTGTTCCTGCGCGGCTGGGGTGGGTCTGTTGGGCGTTTCGGGGGGGGGCATTTCTCAGTGCGGTTTGATCTGTGTCCGGGCCGTGGTGTGGTGGCAGGGATTCGCGGCCAGGGCTTTTCTTGGACCTGCGTTTTCTGTCCGACCGTGGTTCCTCGGTGTGCTGTGTTGGGCGCTAGTTCTTGGGGCCTCGGTGGTGGTGAGTGCCCTTGTATGCTTGGTCTGGTTGGTGAGGAGGGGTTTTTGGGGTGAACGGCGGGGAAGGGGTTGTGGTTGTTCCTTTGAAGCTGCGTGATAGGGTGGTGTGGGCAGCGTTGTGGTTGGAGGAAGGTTGGGTGTTTGGTGGAAGGGTTGGTGTTGGGCCTTATTGGATCGTGTTCGGCTTTGCTGCCTCAATGTCTTTGGGGGAGGCCTCGCAGGGCCCTTCTGGCATGGACTTTCGTTCCGCGATTGGCTCAAAGTCGCCAGTGCATGCAACAAAAGTTATTGACAATAGCCTTTTCTCTCATGACTCGATAGATGGCGGTGTTCGCATGACGGGGGGATCCCGCATCACTAAAGTTAATGGATGCCTGGAGCGGTGTAAAGAGAGACCTACGCTGGTAATTCCTCCGGAGATGTTAGCTGAAGATATTGATTATTATTCCAGACATTCCTTATACTGCAAATTTTTGGGGATGAGGGTTTCTCCTCAATTTTTGGTGTCTTGGGCCCGACGGACCTGGTCGCCGGAGGGTGAAATGGACATTATGTTGCTGGCTAACAATTACTTTATGGTTACTTTTGACTGCATGGTGGATCAGAATAGGGTCTTTGAGGGTGGTCCCTATTTTCTTAACCAAGTGGGGTTGTTTATCAAACCCTGGCATGCAGGTTTCAACCCTTCGGTGGAGCTTCCGAATCGGGTTCCGGTTTGGGTCAGACTTCCTCGACTTCCAGTGGAATGCTGTCGTGATGATATTCTGCAACTGATAGCATCTTTGCTTGGAAAACCTGTCGGTTCCTCTCAACAAACTCTGGATAGAAAGGTAATGACTTATGCCCGCATCTGTGTCGAAATTGATTTGGGTAAACCCTTGCCAGACTCTATAGATATGTGTGTAGGCCCTCACTCTTGGGTGCAGTATTTGGATTATGAGACTCTTCCATTTCGTTGTCGTCTGTGTCATGAATATGGTCACTTGCTGCGTCGGTGTCCAAAGGCTAGGCCTGTGGAGTCACCTTCTCCTCAGGTTCCTCGCAACCCTCCTATGATGGACAAGGGGAAGGATCATATCACTGGTGATGGGGAAGCTGCAGATGGTTTTGTACCTGTCAAGGGGCGCAACAGGAATAGGGGTCAAAAGAGGACCCTGAAAGAGAGACAGGAGGAGGATACTTTTAATAGATTTGAGGTGTTAGATGATCTTAGCCAGCAAGAAGTGAATCCGGGATTGGTAAACCTTGATCATGGAACTCTGAGTACAGGACAGAAGGGGCTAGTCCCTGAGGCTGCCCAGGATGCAATGGAGGGTGATGGCTCTCAGATGGTCACGGATCTTCATTTGGGTGTTTTAGAGGAGTCAGTTCCTATAGCTGAGTTGAAGAAGGTTGGTGGCGATGGGCCTCCTTCGGGGTCAAGTGACGGTGTTGTTATCGGGAGGAGTATCAAGTCTCCATCCCCTTTGGGTATTCACCAAAAGGACCTAAAAAAAGGGGGGGGAGAGAAATCTTCCAAGCTTGGTCGTAAGAAGGACTTGGAAAAGATTAAATTAACAGGGGAAAACTTGGTGGAGTCGGGGTCGGTCAAGACGCTGGATTCTCACTTCTTGAACTCCCTGAAATGATTGTTTTATCATGGAATGTGAGGGGCTTGAACAGTGGCCCTCGACAAAAAGTTGTTCGTGAGTTGATTAGAAGTAAAGTTCCTGATGTTCTTTTCCTGCAGGAGACTAAGTTATCGATTGAGGATATGATAGGTATGATGCCCAAGTTATGGGGGAGTGGTGAGTGCCAGTGTGTTGGGGCTAGTGGTTCTGCTGGGGGTGTGGCCTGTTTATGGAACCCCCGGAAGGTTCGCCCTCTCTGGTGGATGTCCTTTAAGTCTTCTATTTCTATGGTGGCTTCTTGGTTTGAAACGGGAGAGTCTGTTCTTTTCTCTAATATTTATGCACCTGTTGATCTTCTTGGCAAACAGTTGCTATGGTCCCATATTGCGTATGTGCGTAGCATGGTTCCTCTTCATCCGTGGATTATGGCTGGTGACTTCAATGCCATTGCTGAGTTGGCTGAGAAGCATGGAGGTAATGCAAGGTTGGACCCCTCGGCACTTCTTCTGCAAGAAAACATCTCTGCTTTGAATTTGGTTGACATCAAGCCCAGTAATGGTCGGTTCACCTGGAACAACCGGAGGACAGGGGATAACAGCATTTCAGAAAGGTTGGATCGCTTCCTGGTTTCATGCTATTGGATTGGTGGCTTGTGGTCCTCTTGCTCTGAAATCTTGGATTGGAGAGGTTCGGATCATTGGCCCATTAAGCTTGATATTTCTTCTGCTCGTGTGCCCCGTACTCCTTCCTTCAAGTTTCAGCTCATGTGGTTGCGGGACCCTTCTTTACATGCCCAGGTGGCGGATTGGTGGAAGGCTTGCAGACCTTCATATGGTACGGCGATGTATACTTTTGCTAAATTACTTCAATTTACCAAATCTCAGCTCAAACGGTGGAATAGACAATGCTTCGGAAATATTTTCCACGATAAGGCTCGTGCTCAAGCTGATTTGGATGGCATCACAAGGGTGATCAGGGAAGAGGGAGTGACGGTTGGCTTGCTTCAGGATGAAGCCAGGGCTCTTAAGGTGCTGGAGGAATGTGAGTTGAGAGAGGAAATATTTTGGAAGCAGAAGGCCAGAATTGAGTGGCTTCAAGAAGGAGATAAAAATACTGCTTTCTTTTTTAACTCGGTAAAAGCCAGGAGGCAAGGTAATTCCATTTTAGTTCTGGTTAATGAAAGAGGTGAGCAGCTCTCTTCTTCTCAGGAAATCTCGAATGAAGTTGTGCAGTATTTTGAATCTTTATTTAGGGAGGATGGGCATGGTGGTTCTATTGAGGAGGCTCAGGTTCTTTCCTGTATTCCCTCTTTGGCCACAAGGGAAATGAATGAGCATCTCATGGGTGATGTTTCTTTGGAGGAGTTGGAGGCGACTGTGTTCCGGATGAAGAAAGGGAAGGCTCCTGGCCCTGATGGCTTCCCGATTGAATTCTTTCAAGAATTCTGGGATATTATTAAGTTGGACTTATTGGCTATTGTTCAGGAGTCCCAGAAGAACAAGCAGATGTTACGGGCTTTGAATGCTACTTTTCTTGCTCTCATTCCTAAATGTGATGAGGCGGATAGGTTGAGTCAATTTAGACCTATTTCCTTGTGCAACGTGATTTACAAAATCATTTCCAAGCTGATTGCGGAGAGATTAAAAAAGTGGTTGAATATGTTGATCTCGGAGGATCAGAGTGGTTTTGTGGAAGGCAGGCAAATTTTGGATGGGGTGGTTATCGCTTCTGAAACCATTCACTCAATGGCCAGCTCCAATGATAAGGCGATGTTCATCAAGTTAGATATGGCTAAGGCCTATGACCGAGTCCGGTGGTCTTTCCTCCAGCGGATGCTTGGAGCTTTTGGGTTTGGTAATGAATGGATTCAGTGGGTTATGAGTTGTGTTACCTCAGTTTCCTTCTCTGTGTTAACGAATGGGGAGCATTCTAAACTTTTTGGAGCTTCTCGGGGGTTGCGTTAGGGAGATCCACTTTCGCCGTATTTATTTATTCTTCTTGCAGAAGGTTTGGGGCGTCTGATAAGAAGGAATGTCGACTTGGGTATTATTCAGGGGTGGCGGTGGGGAGGCGATTTGCCTCCGCAATCCCATTTACAGTTTGTGGATGACACGACTCTGATGGGTATGGCTACTATTAGGGAAGCTTCCACTTTGCGTAAGGTGTTGGATGTGTATCTTGCTGCTTCGGGCCAACGGATTAATGAGGACAAGTCCTCCATCTTCTTCTTTAACACCCCTGGGCCCATTCAGCGGAGGATTGCACATATCCTGAGATTTCAAATTGGAAGGCTTCCTTTGATCTATCTTGGTGTGCCTATCTCTGCTGGTAGGCTGCCTAAGGATTCTTGGCAGAATATTTTGGATAAATTTCAGGTGAAAGTTAACCACTGGACTCATAGGTGGCTATCCTTTGCTGGCCGTGTTTAGTTGCTCAAGTCGGTGGTGCAGGCTCTTCCCACATACAGGTGTATGCTTCAGGTGGCCCCGATGGGATTTCTTAAGGATTTGGACGCTTTAGCAAGGAAGTTTCTTTGGGCTGGTAGCTTGTTGTCTTCGAAGTGGAGCCTTGTTAGCTGGGATACTGTTTGTAGCCCGCGTCAGTTTGGTGGTCTCGGGTTAAGGCAGTCGTCCTTGACCGGGGAGGCTCTGGCTGCTAAACTATATTGGAGATGGTGTGTGGAGCAGGATCAAATTTGGGCTAGGATCTTATCTCATAAGTACTTCCCTGGGGCTGCTTGGCAGGATATTCCCAGATTTCCTTTGGAGGGGAGAGGCTCGATGATATGGAGTACGCTTAAGAAAGGTGCTACTCTTGTTAAGGAGGGCCTTTTCTGGATATGTAGGGGGGGGTTGTCGGCTCACTTCTGGTCTGATTCTTGGGACGAATTTCCTCCCATTACTTCTCAGTTCCCTCATTTGTTGATGCTGTGCCAGAGGTTTCTTGCGGCTGGTTGGTCTAGGGTGAGTGATTTTATGGCCTTCTCTGATAATGACCAACTGGGGTTGGCGAGATGGAAGCGACCTGATGAATGGCTGGATGTTGGATTGAATGAAGAATGCACAGAGCTTCATAATATCCTTTCTAGAAGGCGGTGCAGCTCCCTCCGGGATGGGGATGTCCTCTCTTGGTCTCCTAATCCTAAGGGGGTCTATTCTGTTGCTTCTGGGTATCAGGTTTTGTTAGCTCGTAAGCTGGAAGAGGTGGAGGTTCCCTGGTGGAGGAGAGTGTGGAATAACTTTTCTTGGCCAAAGTGTAATTGTTTTGTCTGGACCTTAGCCCGGAACAGATGTTTGACGTGGGACAACATTCAGAAGCGAGGATTCCAGGGCCCCTCTATTTGTGTTCTCTGTGGGGGAGGGGAAGAAGAGTCTGCTCATTTGTTCTTTCGTTGCTCCTTTGCTACGCAGCTGTGGCATTTCTGGTGGGGAGTGTGGAACAGTCCCTGTGTTCATGCCTCCTCTTTGGTTGACTTTTGGAGCAATTTGGGTAGGCCTCCTTCGGTGGCCTCCTTTTTGCAGGATGTGTGGTATGTGGGGCCTACTTTCATCCTGTGGCAGATTTGGCTTGAGAGAAATCGTAGGATTTTCCGTGGGGAGAAAATGGTTGTGCAGCAAGTTTGGCAAAGAATTTTGGGTATGATTGAGGAAACGGTGGCGGCTAAATGTGATGTTGGGTTTCCCCTGGCGAAAGGGGATGCTACAGTGGTGGATAGATTGGGGATTCAAGGGTCGGCTTTGGCGTATGCTAGTCTTAGGCGTGGTCGGAGCCAGCGGCAAAGGGTTCTTAGGATGGGTAGATGGGTGCCCCCTCCGACTGGCGTCTTGAAGATCAACACAGATGGCTCTTCTCGGGGTAATCCTGGGCCTGCTGGGGTTGGGGGGATTGGCAGAGACTTTAGGGGGTCAACGATCTTCTTCTTTTCTGTTCATGAGGGGGTGCAGCCCATTAATTTGATGGAAGGTTTGGCAATCTTATACGCCTTCGAGCGGGCGTTTGCCTTGGGGTGGCGCAAGGTTATCTGTGAGTCTGATTCACAAGTCTTGATAAATTTGCTAAAGGAAAGGAAGACTTCTGGTGTTCACTGGCAGTTGGCTAGGTTGGTTCAACAGATTTTGCGGATTAGTTCCATGATGGAGATGGTGACCTTTGTTCACATTCCGAGGGAATGGAACAAAGCGGCAGATTGTTTGGCTCGGTGGGCTTCTGAGCACGCTGAGGGTTGGAATGTTGATGAGTTGGGACAAGTTTCTCGGGAGTTCCGCCACGACTTGGAGGGGATTCTTTCTGAAGATGGTAATACTAGGGAGGCTGAGTGATGTGGATTTTTGGTTCTTGTATGATTCTGGTGGCTCTCGGGCGCTGGCCTGTTGAGGTGTTGTAATGTTGTTCTCTGATTATTAATAAAGTTTTTACCCTTATTAATAGTAATCCAATAATTATCTAATAATTCAAAGTTATGGATCGATGGTCTAACACAAAAACTCAAACTCAATCAGTTTTCAAACAAAGCGGATAACTCAACAACAAAAGAAGGTTTGTGAAAAGAATAGAAAATACGCGGGAATAAAATGGATGCACCTCACCGTAGTAATCCACAATTGTAGTCACCAAAGTTGATCGACATCTATGAAAACTCAAAATGGGTCATTTCTGCGTGGCTATCACCAAGCCAAAATGAATGTTCAACAAAGGAAATAGAAAAATACTAATATAGGAACGGATAACCATAATGCAATCCAATAATCAGACTTCAAAGCTGATCTACATGCAATTCACAAAACTGAAACACAAGTTGTTTACTAAGTGTGGCTATAACTCAACAAAAAATGATGGTTAGCAAAACATGATAGAAAATACATTTATACAATGCACAATGATAGTGTAATTTACAATCGTAGTCACCAAATTTGATGGATTTCCCATGAAAAATAAAACATGAGCATTTTCCTAAATATGGGTATAACTCCACAAAAAATGAAGGTTTATTGATTGCCCAAGAAAACTAAAAAAGGAGCATTTTCTTAAATGCAGCTATAACTCAAGAAAAGAATGAATGTTCGTGAAACCTGATAGAAAATACATGTATCGAATGAATAACTATAATGTAATCAACAATCGTAGTAACCAAAGTTAATCGATGACTCACAGAAACTCACACACAGTTGTTTCCCAAATGCAATTATAAATCAACAAAAATAGAACTTTCACGAAAGGTGACAGAAAATACTTGTATAGAATGGAAAACTATAGTTTAATCCACAAGCGTAGTCACCAAAATTGATCGATGACACACGAAAACTGAAACTTGAGCAGTTTCCTAAATGTGGCTAAAACTGAACAAAAAATGAAGATTAGCGAAAGGCAATAAAAAATAAGCATCTAGAATGCACAACTACAGTGTAATCCACAATCATAGTCACCAAAGATGATCAATGGCCCATGAAAACTCAAACACCTAAAGCAGCCTCTTATCGGTTAATCAACAAAAAATGAAGGTTTTCTGAAAGGCGATAGAAAATATGGACACCACAAGGTAATCCACAACGTAGTCACAAATGTTGATCGACGCCCATTAAAAAGGTTCAACATCTAGCGCTTTGAATAGCGGGTTATAACTCAACAAAAACGGAAGGTTTGCAGCGAGATAAAATATTCATAGAATGCATCAATCACAAAGGTAATCCAAAATTGCAAATACAAACGCGACTGGTATTCAACGTAAAAACTAAACAAGAGCTCATCGGTTAGTAATCAACAAAAATAAGGTTTATGGACGACGACAGAAAATACGCACTTTAATGCATTAACTATTAATAACGTCACTGTGTGTTGGGATCGACGCCCAATGAAAACTCAACTTTCATAGGCCATCTATCAACTTTGGTGACTAATGTATTTTGGATTGTATTTGTATTGGTCCATTTTGTAACGATATTTTCGGCCTTCAGGAACCTTCATTTTTGTTGAGTTATAGCCACATTTAGGAAATCGCCGCCTTTGAGTTTTGTGGTACATCGACAACTTGGTTATTACTGATTATGGATTGCACTATAGTTTGTGCATGAATGGTAATTTTCTATTGCCTTTTCATGAACTCTTTTTGTTGAGTTATAGCCGCATTTAGGAAACCACTCATGTTTGAGTTTCTTGTGGCCATTGATCAAGTTTTGTTGACTAAGATTGTAGATTGAACTATAGTTGTGCATTGGTGTATGAATATTATCTATCACCTTTTGTAAACCTTCATTTTCGTTGAGTTATAGCTATAGTTAAGTGAAACTACTATGTTTTAGTTTTCATGGGCCATCGATCATCTTTGGTGATTACAATTGTGGATTGCATTGTAGTTGTGCATTATGAATGCTAATTTTCTATCCCCTTTCATGAACCCTCATTTTTTTTGAATTATAGTCATAGTTAGGAAACCGCTCATGTTTGTGTTTTTGTGCCCCTTCGATTACCTTTTGTGACTACGCTTGTGGGATTTCATGACCGTAGTTTGCTCATTATATATGTATTTTCTATTTTCCTTTTCGTAATCATTTATTTTGTTATGCTAGTCGTGACTCAGAAACCGCTGGTGTTTCGAGTTCTTGCGGGCTACTGATCATCTTTGCCAGCCAATGCATTGTCAATCATAATCAGAAGTTGTGCATTATTAATGCTAAATATTTATCGCCTTTCGCGAACCCACATTTTTTGTTGATTTATAGCCGCATTTCAGAAACTGCTCATGTTTGAGTTTTTGTGGCCCTTGGATCAAATTTAGTGACTACGCTTGTGGGATTTCACCTATATTTTTTTTTCTTTTTTTTAAAAGAAGGGGTAAAAATTTTATTCAATCAGAACCATAGTACAAAGCAAAGGCCAAAGGCCCACCAAATCAAAACACCACCAGACCAACCAGAAACAACACTACCTATTCATGTCCTCCACTAATAACCTCTCAAGGGTCTCAAGATAATTAGGAGAAAGCTCATCCTTTCCACTGATATCCCAGCCATCCACATTCTCAGAGGCCCACTTCGCCAGACAATCGGCAACTTTGTTCCACTCTCTAGGGATATGACAAAAGGAGACAAAATCCAAGGAGCTGCCAAGACTCAAAATCTGTCTGCCCACAGAAGCCAATTGCCAACTAACATCATCCCACCTTTGATTGTTCAGCAAATCCACAACAATCTGAGAATCCGACTCACAGATGATCCTCCTCCATCCTAAAGAGCATCCACGCTCAATAGCAATCTTAATAGCCAGGGCCTCCATCAGATTATTAGACTGATGCCCTTTGTAACTAGAGAAGACAAAAACCACACCACCATCATTACCTCTACCAATACCCCCCACACCAGCATGACCAGGGTTCCCACGAGAAGAACCATCAGTATTAATCTTTAGGACCCCCACCGGGGGAGGCATCCACTTCCCATCACGACAAACTCGTTGCCGAACCTAACGGGGCCTTCTGCCAGCAAAACAACCCCGGTTACTATCCCCCAAGCTCAAATTCCGCACAATATCAAGATCACCAGGATCAATATTTTCAGACATGTCACACTTAGCTGAAATAGTCTCCTGAAGCCTGCTAATTATCTTCTTCCACAATTGAAGATTTCCCAAATTGGAACCACAAAAAACTCTACGGTTCCTCTCCAACCAAAGGTTCCAAAGAATGAAAATAGGCCCAATAGACCAGGCCACCTGAAGGAAAGGAGTCTTTGCTGGTGGTCTACCCAAACTTTCCCAGAAGTCAATCAAGGAGGTAGCATGAATACACCCATGATGCCAAGCCTCCCACCATCTGTGCCATAACTCCCTAGAGTAAGGGCAAAGAAAAAACAAGTGGGAGGTACACTCCTCACTATGAGAACAAAGAAGGCAAATAGAGGGTCCCTGAAAGCCACGTTTGCAAAGATTTTCCCAAGTGAGGCACTTCCCCTGGGCAACCAACCATAAGAAAAAATTGCATTTGGGCCAAGAGAAGTTGTCCCAAACCTTCTTCCACCAGTGCACTTCAGCAGGACCATATAAGTTCCTGTCCAACATAGCATAGCCTTGGGCAACAGTAAATTTACCTTTTGGACTAGGATTCCAAGCTAGAACATCCCTCCCATTAAGGGAGCTGCAAATCCGAGCCTCCAAAACTCTAGAAAGAACAACACGATCCTCGTCAGATCCACCCATGGGCCACTCCTGTGGGTCCTTCCAGTAAGCCACCACCGCCTGCCCAATACGCTTGACAGTTTTAAAATGCTCCACCTTAACCCAACCGGCCTCAGAAAAAATATGGAAAAGAGGCTGAAGCTGAGGAAAACTAGAAAGAATGGGAGGGTGGCCATCCCAAGAGTCCTACCAAAATAAAACATCAGAGCCTCTATTACAGATCCAAAAGAGGCCTTCCTTAATCAGCTGAGCACCCTTCTTAAGGGTGTCCCAAATACAAGAACCTTTACCCAACAAAGAAAGACGCAGCACATCGAGGCAATTAGCACCAGGAAGATACTTGTGGGTCAGAATCTTAGCCCAATCCTGATCATGATTGTTACACCACCTCCAGTACAGCTTGGCCGCCAAGGCAGTGACAACCAGAGCCATAGACCTAAGACCAAGGCCCCCAGCATGCTTCGGCCTGCAAACAGACTCCCACTTGACCAAGCTCCACTTTGAGGAAAGAAGGTTGCTAGACCATAGAAATTTCCAAGACAGAGCATCAAATTCCCGCACAAAGGTGGACGGGGGAACCTGCACACAACACCTATAAATGGGGAGGGACTGCACCACAGTCTTAAGAAGAATCACTCTCCCAACAGAAGATAGCCATCTGAGAGTCCAATGGCTAACTCTACTTCAAAATTTATCCAAGATACCCTGCCAATAATCTCTCCGCTGTCCTCCCAAAGCCAAAGGGATCCCAAGGTACATCAGGGGAAGAGAACCCATCTGAAATCTAAGGATCCTAGCAATCCTGTTCTGAATAAGCTGAGGAGTATTAAAGAAATAAATAGAAGATTTATCATCATTAATACGCTGACCAGAAGCCTTCAGATAGATGTCTAAGGCTCGCCTGAAGTTCACTGCCTCACTAATTCTAGCCAAGCCCATTAGCCCAGTATCATCCACAAACTGAAGATGAGAGTAGGAAGGGAGAAGGTTGTTCCAGCTCCAACCATGGATAAGACCCTGTCTCACCTGAGATTTAATAAATCTACCAAGACCCTCAGCCATGATAATGAATAAGTAAGGGGATAAAGGATCCCCTTGCCGGAGTCCCCGGGAAGCACTAAACAAATCTGAAGGTTCCCCATTAATGAGAACAGAGAATGAGGTAGAGGTCACACAACTAAGAACCCAGTTCACCCATTCCTCAGCAAAGCCAAAAGCCAAGAGAGTTTTCTGTAAGAATTCCTAGCTCACCCGATCATAAGCTTTAGACATGTCAAGTTTAATAAACATAGCCTTCTCCTTAGAGTTAGCCATAGAATGAACAGCTTCCATGGCGATCACAACACCATCCAAAATTTGTCTCCCTTCAACAAAACCACCCTGCTCAGCCGAGATCAATGAACCAAGGAGTGGTTTGAGTCTCTCAGCAATCAATTTGGTGATGATCTTGTAAACAACGTTACATAACGCAATAGGCCTGAATTGAGCTAACTGGTTAGCTCCTTCCAGCTTAGGTATGAGGGCCAAGAAGGTAGAATTCATAGACTTGAGCATCTGTTTGCTCCTAAGAGATTCCTGAACCACCTCAAGGAGATCAAACTTTATAATTTCCCAGAACTCTTGAAAGAACTCAATTGGAAACCCATCAGGACCAGGCGCCTTACCTTTTTTCATATTAAATACCACTTTCTCCAACTCAGGTAACAAGATAGGACATAAGAGAGTCCCATTCATCTCAGAAGAGACCAGGCGGGGAATACAATCCATGATGGCCTGCTCCTCAGCCTGGGCAGCAATAATCTCCCTAGAAAAGAGGTTTGAAAAATAATTGACTGCCTCCCTGGAAATATCAGCATAGGACGAGAGTTGAGCCCCATCCTGCGCAACAAGAGAGGAGATAGAATTTCCTTGTCTTCGAGCCTTAACTGAATTATGAAAGAAAGCAGTGTTCCTGTCCCCCTCCTGAAGCCAATCAATACAAGATTTTTGCTTCCAGAAGATCTCTTCCCGAAGTTCCCACTCTTCTAAACCCTTCAGAGCCAAGGACTCAGCCATACTAAGGGCAGAGGTCAACCCCTGGTCCCGAATCTGACGAGTGATAGTATCCAACTTGGACTGGGCAGCCATCTTCTGAGCTTGAAGGTTCCCAAAACATTGTTTATTCCATCTCTTAAGTCTGAACTTCACATGCTGAAGCCGCTTGCTAAAAGTGAACATGGCTGTCCCATGAGCAGGCATCCCCTCATGCCACCAATCCATCATAAGCTCCTGGAGAGAAGGATCTCTTAACCACATCAATTGGAATTTGAAGGAGGGATTTTTGGTGACACCATAAGCAGTGACAGAAAGCTTTATGGGCCAATGATCAGAGCCCCTCCAATCAAGAATTTCAGAACTGGTCGTCAACCTACTATTCAACCAATAACAGGAAACAAGAAATCTATCAAGCCTTTCAGAGATAGCCTCCACACCACATCTCCTATTATTCCAGGTAAAGACACCATTGGAAGGCTTCACATCAATGAGATTCAAGAAACCAATCATATCCCTGAGAAGATTAGCAGAGGGGTCTAACCTGGCTAACCCACCACGTTTTTCATCTAAGCAAGTAACAGCATTAAAATCACCAGCCATAATCCATGGGAGAAACGGGTCCAAGGCTCGGATGAAACGAATGTGAGCCCAGAGATTTAACTTACCTGAAAGATCCATAGGAGCATAAATATTGGATAAGAGAAACCTTTCTCCAGTGACAAAACTAGAAGCAATCAGAGAAATGGAAGACCGACTAGACATCCAACATAAGGGGGAAACTTTCCTTGGGTTCCAGAAGCAAGCCACACCCCCTGCACTATTCAACGCACCTACCCCCTGCCAATTGCCTTGAGGCCAGATACGCGAAGCACAATTAGCAAGCCCATCAATAGTCAGCTTAGTTTCCTGGATAAAGACAACATCCGGTAACTGAGATTCAATTAATCTGCGAACAACCTTTTGTCTAGGGATGCTGTTCAACCCCCTTACATTCCAAGATAAAACAATCATTTATGGGGGTGGGAGAAATGGGAATCAATGGGCTTCACAGACCCAGACTCAACCAAAGTATCACCCATAAGCTTAACCTTCTCTTGATCAGTCTTCCTTCCACTCTTTGACGGTTTATCAAGAGGCCCCTTTTTAAAGGATTTCTGATGTAAGCCTAATGTAGGAGGAGCTTTATTACCCCTCACAGGATCTGAAGCCCCCTTAGGAGCAGGGGGATCAGGAACCACCGCAACGGAGTCCTTCGGAGTCTGTGACTCCTGCAGAATCCCGAAATCCTGAGCATGAGCTGAAGAGTCCATAGCCTTCTGATCCTTCTGATGAACCTCTGGAGATAGAATTTGATCCTCTTTCCTTGCATCATCATCCTGAACATCTTGCAGACCCTTAGCCCCAGAAGAGAGCTCAACTGGAATACCCTCCTCCTGGGTCAAATCATCAAGAACCTCAAACCTGTTAAAGTTGCCTTCATTCTGCCTATCCATCCAAGATCTCTTCCTGCCCTTGCCTTTGTTATGGGACTTGACCAGAATAAAACCCTCATTATCCACAGGTTCATTAGACATTGGAGCCTTTCCCTTGTCCCCCTTGGGAGGCCCAGAAGCAGCTAAGGGGGAGGGTTTAAATCTAGGGCATTTGCGGTGTAAATGTCCATATTCATGGCAAATTCTGCATCTAAAGGGTAGGGTTTCATAATCCAGCTGTTGGATCCAAGAAGAAGATCCCAGATGAATTTCCATAGAGTCTGGTAATGGATTATTTAAATCAACTTCAACACAAATGCGAGCAAAAGAAATTACCTTATGATCTTGAGTTTGGGAAGCCGATCCCACAGGTTTTCCAAGAAGCAACGAGATTGAGTGAAGAATATCCTCCCTCCAGAATTCCAATGGAAGTCTCGG
The DNA here is from genome assembly GCA_007258455.2 of Sequoia sempervirens. Classification (NCBI taxonomy): domain Eukaryota; kingdom Viridiplantae; phylum Streptophyta; class Pinopsida; order Cupressales; family Cupressaceae; genus Sequoia; species Sequoia sempervirens. Next base: position 759 of record VDFB02015560.1, on the reverse strand, counting down.
CAAACGAACCCACACGGGAACCCGTGAAGGGATCTCCTCAGCAGAGTTGAATCCCATGTGCCAAGGTTTGATGAAAAGCCCTACCTGGTTAAAGAAATAAGGACCTCCTTCGAACGCCCTATTCCTGTCGGACATGCTTGAAAAGACGACCAAAAAATAGTTATTAGCTGCCAGAATAATCTCCATATCACCTTCAGGGTTCCAAACCCTACGTGCCCAAGAATCCAAAACAGGAAGAGATAAACGAAGGCCCAAAAATTTGCAAATAAGAGCATGATTGCCCCAATATTCAACATCCTCTGAAACTTGCTCAGGTTGAATAACCAGAACTGGACGATCCTCGGATCTCTCCAAACATCCATTTACTTTTTTTATTCGAAGCATCCCTTTTGAGGAGAAGACCCCATCACCAGACTGGGGTTTACCCATCAGATCTTTTCCACTTACATGCAATGAAGAAGACGGCTCTGCCATCTCCAAATCCCCAGAGGAAATCTTAGACATAACACAACCCTGAGTCTCCATGAACCGAATAGCACCACCCCACCAAAAGGAGAGAAACCGGGCACAAGATCCACAATCTCAGAACACAGAAGACACCCGCCAAGGAAATGCCGAGCGAAGAAAAAAACACAGAAGCAACGTTTGCCCACAAGCAAAAGAATGGTTGAACCCCAGTCCAACCCACGCACCCCTGACCAAAAGCAAGCACCCCCCTGAGAATGCACCACCACGGAAGCTGCTGAGCACAAACAGAAC
>VDFB02015559.1:0-19620 GCA_007258455.2 Sequoia sempervirens | reverse complement strand
TTTTTCCTGATAAGTATTTTAATGACAAGTCTGTGCCTGCTCTAGGTCAGGCTTCTAAATTAACTCGGTTTGAACATTTCGTGTTCTTTTAAAGTTTGTGTTTATGATTTTTTTATTATGTACAGGTGATTTCGTGTGTTGTTTGAATGAATTGGCTGTCCACAGATGAAAATGATGTCTTAATTTCAATTATTTTGTGTTTATTTGAAAAATATAGGTTCTGTACAAGTAGTTGTTTGTGATGCGAATTTTGAAGTCTTTATTTAAAATATTTTGCGTTTATATGCAAGTAGAGGTTATGTACAAGTAAATTGTTGCGTGATTTTCTTGCTGAATGATTATATTGGCTATTCAGAAATGAAAATAAAGAAATTGATGCCTATGGATGCTGAATCGCGGAGGCTCGTTGACTGGATGGAGAAAGGTACTGGCATCCAAGATTTGTCTCGTTTTACTAAATATTTATGGTTTAGAGCGTGTTTATGGAAGATATTAAGAAATTTGACTGAATTAAGCAAAAGCGTTTAAGTTCTGCTTAATTTAGTTAAATATTTCTGTTTGGAGTGTGTTTACAAAAGAGTTTCCAAGATCTCAATTGATTTGAATGGGGCAATGATAAAATATAAGTAGATTGTATTAAAATGTGTGTTTTATGCAGGAGTTTATGATGCACTGGAAAAGAAATACCTGAAAACGCTCTTATTTTGCGTCTGTGAGAAAGAAGACGGTCCGATGCTTGAAGAATATGCCTGTACGACCTGAATATCTTAAAATTTGAACATCAGAAGTTTTCTAAATTGTGCATTTATATTTAAGTTTCTCTGTGAGGATCCTTTGTAAATATATGGCATACATGTCTTCATTTCAGTTGCTTTTAGCTATGGCAGCTCTCTTTCAGAAGAGGTGTCGATGAACATAAACAGGAGTGGAAATAAAAAGCAAGGGACGACTTTCAAGTCCAATTCAGTTGATTTAACTCCAAACCAGATGAAGTACATAAAACTTTTTGAAAAATCTGATTTTTAAACAATATTTTCTTAGTCTTCATTTGGAGGAGGAATAATAGCATATGATTTCATAGCGAATTATATTTGCAGGAGCTCCGCCTGTAAAATGATTCGTACGCTTGTCCAACTCATGAGGACTCTCGATCGTATGCCTGATGAGGTAAGGTCTAAATTAAATTCCTGTATACAATTTTTTTATTTAAGCGGATGTTTTTATATGTTAAAATTTTTGAGTAAATTGTTCGAATTTACCCTATTTTCAGCGCACAATACTGATGAAACTCTTCTACTACGAGGACGTCACGGTAGGCAATTTTGTTGCAGAAAAAGATGTTCAGATTCACAGATTTTAAGCTGTATTTGAGAGTTTCAATCACATTTGTCCTTTAAACATTTTCAAATTGACGTTATAATTATATAATATGCTTTACTTGCGAAACGTGCAGCCTCCAGACTACGAGCCTCCTTTTTTCAGATGCTGCGGTGAAGATGATGAGAACTCCTGGTCTCGAACTCCTCTGAAGATGAGGATTGGAGACGTGAATAGCAAACATTTCATGATCGCTTTAAAGGTATCGGTTAAATTGGACTCCTCGGTATTCCTCCCTCTTTCTGTTTTACCATTTCGGCTTTAAGCATTGAGAGATATAACTCGGAAATTATTAATTGCAGGTAAAAAGCGTGCTTGACCCCTGCGAAGACGAAAATGAAGGGGATGAGGGTAGCATGGACTCCTGCTCTAATGAGATGAAGGACGATGATGCCTCGGAATCGTCTATGGACTCTCATGACTCAAAAGAAAAATCCCCTGTATGAAATAAATATCTTAGTAATTTTTGGAAAAGCCTGGAAAGGCAATCTTATTTATAAGTTTATTTTACTTCACACTTTGCAGGGGAAGGAAAACGGTCCTTCAGTAATCGGTAAGTATAATATGCCTTTCTTATGCAGTTGCTTGATGTAAAAGCTATTTGATTAATGATCGTTACAGAAATCGGAAAGTCCAAGAGCTCATCTGTGAAGGATCATCATATGCAAGACAGTGATGGTAAGTCATTTAAATCTTTTGGGATTGTCTAGAGATTCGGGTAATTTCCTTTCACATGACTTGATTTTTGCTTCTGGTAGCGGACACCGAAGATTGTGAACAGGAAGCTCAGAATCTGGCCCGTGTGAAGGAATGGATCCTTTCTAGACACATCGAAACCCTGTATCTGTCGGATGTGCTGTCTAATTTCCCGGATATTTCAGTGGTAAACAAATATTTGATGTTTCTGGTTTTTCAAATGATAGAATATGAATTTAATAACGAAGCTAAGAACAAATATTCCCGTGTATAATCTTATTTTATTTTATTTAAATTGCCTAGGGAAACATTGACAACTGAATTAAAGAAACTGGTTCTTAGCCATATTGAGTTTTACTTTGTTTATATGAATGTGAATTTTCAAACATTGCGTCTAAATTTTGTTAGGCCAAATTTAATGATTTCCGCGTTAATTGATTGAAAAATAATTTTATCTGTGTAGGTGTCGACAGAGGGTAATGGGAACTGCTTGAATTTGTGATTCACTAAATTTTATTTGCACTGCAACATCATCAAATTTCCTATCAAGTTAATTGACTTTTCGATGATTGTTTACAGTTCACTCAGATTTTAATATATGCCTATTGAATTTGTCTGCAGAGATCATAGAGAGTCTCGTGAAAGAAGGTATAGTGACAAAGCAAGGGAAAGATCTGTACAGAATTAGCAAACTAAAGGTAAAAAGCCCAGTTGAAACATGAAGGAAACGAAGCTTAAGGCTAAATTCAGTAATTATTAAAAAATATTTAACGGCAATCGGTGGCTGAATTCGCAGGAAAATGACACTGAAATTACCAGCAAAGATGATCCCTATTTCCTTGGCGAAACGAAAAATGAAAAACCTGACTCTGCCGTGGACGACTCTATGTACATGAAGGTAAACCATTTATCAGCTTTCAAAATTAACACCAGATAATTAATGTGCAGGGTTTAACTTCCGTGTTAATGTCCTTAGGTCTTGTATCATGCGCTTCCGATGGATTACGTCACACTTGGAAAGCTCCAAAGCAAATTTGATGGTCAGGTGAATCAATCAAATCTGCGTAAATTCATTGGCAGGATGGCAAGTGATGGGTTCATTGAGGACAGAGTTCAAAACAGAAGACTAGGTAAGAACAATGATAATGTATTTGAATTGTTGCAATGATCGTCTAGGCTAGGTTGTGTAGGTTGTTCATTTTTGCATTAAAATGATTATTATAAATGTAGGAGAACCTTCTGGATTACACTACCTTAGTTTATTAATTTCTCACTACCGAATCCATCACCACAGTTAGCTTGAATTTGATACAAGACATAAACTCATAATAAAATAAGGCAATTTGATCCAGAAGATTCTCTCATATATATTTTATAAGTAGTAACTTACCTTTAAAAAGATGAATTTCAGTTTTTCAAATCAGACATAAATTCTTTCTATCCTGTAGGCAAACGCGTGATTAAATCAGAGATGACAAAGAAGAAGCTACTCGAGTTAAAGAAATCCTTTGAAATAGAGCAGGTGAAATTTTTTTTACAACATTGGGTGAATATCTGAAGCTTTTTTTTTTAAAACGAATAATCTATCTTCTTCCTACAGGAGATGCAAGCAAAGGCTGTATTCGAAAACTCAATTAATCCGGAAACTCCAGCAGCTGGTAAGCTATATAACCAACTGGTACTTAACCTCAATAATTATGTTAATTAACAGAGAAAAAAAGATAGTAATTTAGGCTTTCCCTCAGGCGAATAACAATAACTATCCATAATGTGGACAGATAAAGATAGCTCAACCTTTGCACAATTTCATACAGTGGGATCAGATGCAACTCGTCATGGACAGTCGCCTGCTGCAAATAGTTCATTTCGTAGCGGCCAAACAATGCCCAAAGCAGGGTTCTTCAAGAAACCAGCTTCGCCTACATCTAGATTAGACATGGCCAAGGTAATTTAACTATCTAATTAGTTAGTTTTCCTTATTCTTTGTTTTCTTGATACATAGTGGTCTCAACACTCATGGAAGAGGATTTTTTTCCTGGTGCTATAATACTCGAGGCTTATATTGTTAAAGATTTACTTAAAAATCTCCTAGTAATATCGCACAACATTGAGATCGCATTTCCTTCTCAAATATAGCCATTCCTACATTTTAGGAAAAGGACTTGTCAGGTGTTTTTATATGATGAAAATTATGCAGTTCACAAAACCGCCGCAAATGCAAAAGCTGGATTTACTGGCAAATTTTTGGTGTGTGTTGTTGCCCATGATGAAAGGATAATTTGTTGGCCAATTAATTAATTTCCTGTATTTTATATTCTATGCGACTGTTGCAGTATGTCCGTGATAGTGACACCCCTCTTCATGGGACCTAGTGACGATCTTATGGTTCCAAAAAGGGTGGCTTAGAAATTTCAGGCAAATGGTTTTATAAATTATTTAGTTCTTTTAGGGTGAACATGTTTGGTGGAAAAGAGAAAATTTAGATAACAATTTTTTAGATTTAAATATAATTGAAATTTTTATAGTTCCATTAAGATGTCACATCAACATAAACATTATGTAAACCTTAGTCATCACCCAACATCCAGCCAATTGCGAAGTTTATATTTTTTAAAAATTAAATTATTTTATTGTTATTTTTATTTTTCACTTGCATGCAAACTAATATTAACATAAAATAAGAGTTGTAGCCCTCTTTCACGGACCCCATTCTTAGGGCTCGATGGATCCTATAACTGCGAGGCCACAAGGAGTTAGCTTGTCTTTGACACTTTGTGTGGGGTGTTTAAAATAGTAGCATAACCACGGCTATAAGTGCTACAATAATAATTAATTGAATAATGTTCAATTAGAGTTGTAGATGTTTCAATTGAAATTTGAAATTATGTGTTAATAGAAAATGTAGAAGTGTCACATTTAACAGGAGTGTTGCCAATTAGACACAGTTAGTTGTCAAATCGAGATCCGCGACTGTAGAAATTTGTCGTGAATTGTTAAGCTTCAATAAAACTATATAATAACCTTTCTGTTAAATCAATGCAATCAGCAGTTTAGAAATAAAAAATAAAAAAATCAGAGATTCGATCTCCAGCGAACAACAGCGACGGGATTAGTATGCACCGAGAAACTCGCGCCTTCTCTAATTATAACAGCTTGTGTCTAACTGTTAAGATAATGTTTAGTCCTAATTAGAGGCAATGCTCACTCTTTTCCACTCTGTAAAACTCCTTCGACATTCCATAGGCATTTTTATCTAATTATATACTATTCGTTCATGTATTATTATTATACAGCCAGCGACGTCCAGAGAAAGCATTAAAGCGGGAAAGGAATTTTCAAGACCAAAAGTGGCTGCAGACACTGATCTTGGCAATATACCTGTTAAATGTAGCCAAAACTCCCTGCATAGCAATGACATGCGCACTCGGAAATCTAGCACGGTATGTATGCATGGAACGCTACTATTATACTCTGCTGTACTTGCAAATTTGTTCATGGCAAATCACCCTTTTTATTTGTGTTTGCAGGTGAAGGAACCGATTTATCACCACGCAAAACGTCTTAAGGTCTAATTGTAAAGCTTCCTGTCCATCGAACAGACTAATAGAGTATTAAACAACCGGCAAGAGCCCAAAATCTCTGTATACGTCTTCTATTTTCTTCTTTTTACGAACCCTCTGTTGAACTCAAGTAGAAAACTTACTTTGGTTGGTTTATACATGTTTTCTTTGTCCTTTTTGATAAGGCACATAATGATTTTGTATACGTCTATTAATTTCTTCTTTTTATGAAGCCCTCTTTGAAAGCAAGTAGAAAACATACTTTGCTTGGTTTATACATGTTTTCTTTGTCTTGGTTGCTAAGGCACATAATGATGTGGGTGAGCACACAAAACAAAATCAATTGTACTTATTATAGGCTGTTTCATAACATTTGTGCTATTTTTTGATGTGAAATGAATCATACGGACACGATATGAAAGTTGAAGCCATTTTACCGGGAATAATGCGTGATGATTAATTTTGTGTTTGCATTTTTCCTAAGTTTTGTTTAATAATAGGGTAATTAAATAATGTTAAGTATGTGTAAACAAATTATTTGTAACTTAGATTAAATAAATAATATTTTGAGAAATTAAATGTAAGATATTTGAGAATTAAGTATTTAGTTTGTACAATAATGAAATGTAGGTTTTTTTAATGAATGAGTCTATAATATTTTATATTAACTAAAAGACAATAGTATAATATTTATTAAAAAAGGTGAATTATGGTAAAAAGGCATACTCACAAATTTTAAAGGAAAGACAATAGTTCAAAGGGTCAAGCTCATACATAACATAAAAAACTAAGTTGCTAATACAATGTTAAGAGGGGGGATCTTTATCAGTAGTTTCCCCCAAACATTAAACTAGAGGTAGGATTATCATCAACTAACTCTCAATTAGTGAGCACACCCTCTTCTTCAAGAGTATCCTCTAAAGGTTGTTGAGAACACATTAAAGAAATGGCCAACTCCAGCTAAAGAACCTTATTAGAGTCTAACCAACCAGGAGCGTCATGCCCATAAGAAGAAGCAAAAACCAAGTGTAGGTGATATTAGCTCTATTTAATAGGGTTAAAAGCCAAAGGACTAGGAACCATAATATCTTCTAAAAAATTAACTACAATCTCACAAACATCCTCAAGGAGGAGAAAATGGGGGAGGTGAGAGTCTAAAAATAGTAAAGGAGCATTACCCCAATGGTCCAAAAGCTCCTACAAATGGACCACCTCAAGTACAACTTTGCTAGCATACACTTGAATCTACATAAGCACATTAGAGAAAATTATATCCTCAATGTGAAGATGGAAATGAATATTAATAGAACGTTGAATGAAAAAATAATAGCCTAAGTTATATATTTTCAAATACTAAAGAGAAGCTAGTCCCCTAACAAATCCATATGCCATGAAAAAAGAGTAGATATGAAATACTTAGAAAAATCATTAATCTAATTCTAAGCTTCTTGAGCGTTAGTGTAAAACCATAAAATATGATTGAGAGTCTCCAATTATCCATAAAATGGACAATGGGGAGTAGTCACCCCCAAATGCATTAAACAAGAACCAAGCAGAAGGCCTTGATAAAGAATATTCCAAGAAAAAAGGTTAATTTAGGCTCAAGAATAGTCAATCAAATTGCTTGAAATTTGTAATGCCAAGAACTAAGAAAATACTAAAGTTTCCAATGATGGTTTAGTTAACCATAGATAGGAAGATGAGGAGATAGCCACAAATATCCCTTATGAGGCTTATAATTATGGAATGGTATATTAGGATACTATTTCCAATCCTTCCACCAAGGATTGAATGATTTGACCCTAATTTTTTAAATCATCTAGGAGGAATAACATCAATAACAACCTAAAATGTCTCCTAATCTTGGTTAGTCAGCCTAAATTTTCTTTGAATCTATGTGCAAAATCTACCCCTTGGTTCTTACCAATTTTTTTCTTAAATCAATTCAAAACAAATACCAAACTTAATCAACTAAGAATCTTCCATGTCGCTTAGAAGTGTTAACTTTAAAACTTCTCCATTCACCATGGTGGCATCAGCTTGGCATCACCACTTATATGCTTACACATAGGAATGGTAAGCTCTCAAGGTTAAGATCATTCCTATACCTAGACCTAAGCTTCGATATTTCAAGATGATCTTGCCTATGTATCCCCTCATGGGAAATCAAAGGTTTCATAGTTTTCCCACCACTATTAGAGGGATTTCATTTTCTCCTCTTGTATTATATCTTTGATTTCACCTTTAAACTATGACTATTCATTAAGAATAAGCTATCAACTTAGCCAATTATAATATAATGATAATAATTTTCCTTCAAGTGGGGTCTCAATCCAACATTACCAACCCTTAGTGTACAAACATACACAACTACTCGAGGGGTCTTATCATACCATGATCCCCAAGATCATACACAGTGTCAATCTTGAGAATGCATCACATATAAACAAGGTGACTAGCTTGTACACATCATAGGTACAATAATGACTAACTCATATGCACGTCACAAGTACAATAGTGACTACCTCATACATACATCACAAGTATAATATTGATTGACTCATATGTACATCACATTACAATAGTGATTAGCTCATACACACATCACAAGTACATTAGTGACAAGCCCATATGCATATCACATCATAATAGTGACTAGCTCATATGCACATCAAAAGTACATTAGTGGCAAGCTCATATATGCATCACATCACAATAGTCACAAGCTCATATGCACATCACAAGTACATTAGCAATGAGATCATATGTGCATCACATCACAATAGTGACTAGCTCATACACACATCATAAGTACATTAGCCAATCTCATATGTACATCACATCACAATAATGACTAGCTCAAGCATACATCACATATATTTAGTGTGACAATCCACACAATACATCACATGTTCACATAAGGAACAATAGGTAAAGTGGAAAGGGATGCAACCTACTTCATGCTTCAACCCACTCCCTGATTCACAATCACATAAGCCTTAAATTATAACAACAATCAAGCATCCCATACTAATCAATGTCATCACTAGCAAGGGAACCAATATATCAATGTGCACAACCCTAGGTCATTTACACAAGTACGTAGGAAGGAATTAGTGTATAAACACACTCAATTACACATAGGTTCATATCACTTCATTTTCCCAAGGCACTACCTACTTCTAATAATCTAAGATACCATTTTCTATATTAAGACAAGCCAAATGATAATATGAGGTCATTCCAACTATTACAAGCACCTATTCTTAATTATAAACTCTCTTCTCTACAGTCCATTGGATGGCTAAGTAAACAAGGTAGTCCATTTCCTATATGTTGTTGGAATAAAGGCTTGCATGCCACTAGCGAAAAACCATCCAACCCTTTAGCATACACTAGACATCCATCATCAGCATGCCACTAGCCTCAAGGACTACATGCTCCTAGAAAAATCCATCATGTTATCTAAGTGGTATGGCTAATATTCCATCAGCATAATATTCTCCTTGACTCTTATCAATCTCAAGAATGGATAAGCTTATCTTTGATCAAGTTCTAGGATTTTTCCATCAGTGATCACCTCAAATAATGGGAATAGCCTACATGTTAGAGGTTCATAACCTCTATCTATGCCTTTGTAGGGTCCCTACTCCATCTGTTGTCATAAAATTTAGCACATGTGCCCAACTTAGCACTAAAATTGGAAAATAGATTCCTAATTAGGAATAAGTATGAAATATTCCGAGCCAATTTTTTTATTTTAACAAATTGCAAATTACAATCAATGCACCCGTTAAGGTTAGAAGATAAACCAAAACGTGCAAAAGCAACTCTAACCAGAATGTACACCAGGATCCCGATGTGGGCAAGGTGTGAGCATTGGTCAGAGGATCTAAAACAAATTGCTTATGCAGGAACTCTAACCAAGAATGGCGCCGATGATGGCGAGCATATGGTCAGAGGATCTTCTACTCTAATTGCTGAAAGGGAACTCGACACCAAGTATGTGCTACCCAATCCAGAATGGAGTGAGGGGCGACCATATGGCGGAGTGATTACAAATAACAATGCTTGAAAAGAAATGCTGAAAGCTGAAAATACTCAACACCCAGAATGTGCTTGCTAACCCAGAATGGGAAAGTAGCTACCATAGGGCGGAGACGTAACTATTTCAAACTAATACTGAAGGTAAGAAGGAGTATTACAAAACATGACAAAGCAATATTAAAGAACACTGGTCAGTACTATTGCCAGCTTACAATAGATAATTATTGCCTGCAATGTCAAGATATCAGATGCTTTTCAAATGGTGCATTCAACAATAAATCTGCTACAAGCCTTTAAGTAAACCACAATGCCAAATCCAAATCAGAAGATGCAGATTTCTGTAGACAGTTATGACAGATCTGTACTTTTCAACCTTTAACCAGCAGCATAGAAATTCACTGAATGATTCATAACTCTCACATAGATCATCGGATTGACTTGGAATAAAATGCAATACTCTCTAAGAATGACGGCGCCTAAACTAAGACACAGAAAACAAATCAAACAACCTTATATTATTTATGCACGGATTCCAATGCAACCAGCAAATGGTACGGCCCAGCAAGAAGTTCAACTTCTTCTTAAAAATTCAAAGCTTCTCTAAAAAATCTATAAACTGGAGAAAATGGACGCCTAGGCCTAGCAATGAGAATGGGCTGATACCCAGAACAATATTTTTGATGTTTTTGACTTATGAGTGAAAACACGAATCTGCTATATTAAATAATGCAAAATGCTGAAACCACTAACATGCTAATCAGATCTAACAATGCAATAAGCTGAACACAATGCACAAACTAAATGCAACTCACAAATAGACTGAATCACCACTAGTTGTTGTCTTGCAAACAAGAAGCGATGCCCGAGCTAAGAGGCCTTCATTCCTCGAAGCAGTTCCAAAGCCAATCCGGCAGCATAACGATACTGTAGTTCAAAGATATGAAATGATGCTCAAAGCCTTCCTTTTATAACTTCCTGTTGACTTCTCGAAACCCTAAAATCCACTTCAATGTCAAAACCCTAGTCCTTTCTCCAAGATGGCATCATTTTCCTTTCAAGCTCAATATTGATATTTTAATTAAATTCAGCACTTTGATAAATGTGCCCACATTAAGCTTGCTTTGACTTTGGTAAATAATAAAATAATCTTAATGAAGGCGCCACCCTCAAAAGACCACTTCCTAAAACAACATGAAGTCAATAGACTAGGCCAAGGGGTCAAGGTTAAAATATAATATTAAACGTGACTTTTAATTAAATGACATCAACTTATCTCTCCAAATGTGCCCTGAAGCCATTAATGAGCAAGTCAACTGACCAAACTGAAGTAGGAAGTCAACCATGCTGAACCCAACTGAGAAGCTGCCAAAAATAGAATTTACTAAAAATAGTAAATTCTAGAAAACACTCAGAATGCCGAAATGAACATACCACTGCGAAGCTCTCTGAAAACCCAGAAAGACTCCGCCACTGAATCCACCAAATCCGAGCAAAGACATCCTTAAAAATAGGAAACCCTAATTTTACCTTCCGACTAGCCTTCGGGTTTCCAGAAAAAGGCCAACGGTCACTGGCAAGATCAGGTTTGAGAAGGGGACATTACAGTCCGCCCTCCCCAAGATTGCTTGTCCTCAAGCAATCGCAAACCAGGATGCTATAGAATCTCATCACTTTCCCAAGTCGCATCCTCCATAGGCAGGTTCTTCCACTTCACCAAGTATTCTCTGATAGTTCTTTTCCTCAAAGAACGTTCTCTGTAATCAAGTATCTCCTCCGAAATTAGAACCAACTGTCCTTCTTCATCCAAAGGTGGCAACTGTGATGAAGCAACCAAATTATGTCCAAGTGCCTTCTTGAGGCGAGACACGTGGAAGACATTATGCACTCTACTATCAGAAGGTAGCTCTAACTCATAAGCTACTGCCCCAACTTTTCTGATGACCCTGAATGGCCCATAGAAGCGAGGTTTGAGCTTCTCAGCTCCACTCTTCTTGAGAGTAGACTGTCTATATGGTTGTAATCGGAGATAAACCATATCCCCAACCTCGAAAGAACGCTCAACACGCCTCTGATCAACATACAACTTCTGCTGATTCTGTGCAATCTGCAGATTATCCTTCAAGGATTTCATGATGTCCTGACTATGCTGCAACAAATCCTTGGCTTGGGGTGCTTTGCTGTCACCAAACACCAAATCTGCAAAACTAGGTGCTTCATACCCATAAAGCGCCAAGAAAGGAGACATCTTAATCGACATATGGAAAGAAGAATTGTAGCAGTACTCGCCTATATGCAGCCACTTGACCCATGCTCTTTGCTATTCTGACACATAGTTTCTCAAGTAGCCTTCCAACCACTTGTTCACTACTTCCGTTTGTCCATCTGTTTGGGGATGGTAACTAGTGCTTGGAGTGAGCACAGTACCACTCATTCTGAAGACTTCTTGCCAAAAAGTACTTAGGAACTTGCTGTCCCTATCACTCACAATGTTCCTTGGTAACCCATGCAGCCTAAACACCTCTCGAAAAAACAGATCTGCAACTTGGGCTGCAGAAAAAGTGCTGGTAATGGCGAAGAAATGAGCAAATTTGGTTAGCCTATCCACCACTACATAAATACAATCCTTCCCTTGGGCCTTGGGCAACCCTGTGATGAAATCCATCGAGATGCTTTCCCATTTTTGATTGGGAATAGGGAGTGGTTGCAGCAAACCGGCTGGTAATGTATGCTCATTCTTATTCACTTGACAAACAGGACACTCCTGAATGTAGCGTTGTACCTCTCCTTTCAATCCTTTCCAAGAGAACCTTTCTCGGATCTGCCTATATGTCTTGAAAAAACCTTGGTGACCAGCAACCGGAATATCATGAAAAGTCAAAAGAATCTTCTTCTTAAGCTTAGAATCAGCCACCAGAAAGATTCTTCCCTTATAGTGTATCAATCCCTCAATCACCTTGTACCTTTCATCCTGAAAAGTACCCTCAAGAATGCTGGTTGCAAACTGATTTTTGGCATAATCAGCAAGCAACATGTCTCTCCAATCTGCAGTAAGCTCACACAATGAGCTAAGATGGGGTCTCCTGGAAAGAGCATCAGCCACGATATTATTTTTCCCTTTGACATATTCAATGTCAAAGTCGTAAGCTTGAAGCTTACTCACCCATTTCTGTTGCCTCTCATTTAGGTCCTTTTGATGCATGAAATGTTTGAGGCTATTGTGGTCAGTCTTAACCACAAACTTGTTCCCCACCAAGTACTGCCTGAACTTGGCTAATGCATGCATAATGGCAAGCATTTCTTTGTCATAAATTGAATATGTTCTTTCAACACCCCTTAATTTTCTGCTCTCAAACACAATAGGGTGTTTGTCTTGCATCAGGACAGCCACAACTCCTTCACCGGATGCATCACATTGCAGCTCGAATGGCTTGGAGAAATCCGGAATAGCCAGAACCAGACACGAGCTCATGATCTTCTTAAACTTGTCAAAAACAATTTGAGCCTTTTCTGACCAACAAAAGGCTCCCTTTTTGGTGAGATCAGTAAGAGGAGCAGCATTCTGTGAATATCCTTTTACGAATCTCCGATAAAATCCACAAAGACCCAGAAAACCTTTCAACTGAGTCAAGTTCTCTGGAGGTGGCCACTCAACTACTGCCTTGATTTTTTCAGGATCCACCTTTACTCCCTCAGCACTGATTATGTGGCCAAGGTACAGTAACTCCTCCATTCCAAATTCACATTTGGATGCTTTTGCGAACAAACTCTCAGATTCCAGGATACTAAGCACTTCCTCCAAGTGCTTGAGATGATCTTCCCAAGTCTTGCTGTAAATCAAAATGTCATCAAAAAACATCAACACAAACCTCCTTAACTGATTCTGAAAAACTCGGTTCATGCAAGACTAGAAGGTAGCCGGAGCATTAGTCAATCCAAATGGCATGACTAGAAACTCGAAATGGCCATAGTGACATCTGAAAGCTGTCTTCTCAACATCAGATCCTCTCATTCGAATCTGATGGTAACCCGATCTCAAATCGATCTTCGAGAAGAACTTGGCCCCATGTAGCTCATCAATGAGCTCATCTATTCTGGGAATGGGGTATCTGTTTTTGATGGTGCTTTGATTCAAAGCACGATAGTCCACACACATGCGCATGGTACCATCCTTCTTCTTCACGAGAACCACTGCAGATGCAAAGGGGCTCTTGCTTGGGCGAATAAAACCCATCTCCAAGAGTTCTTGAATATTCTTCTCAATCTCATCCTTTTGCCTCTTCGGGTACCGATATGGAGTTGTAATCACCGGTTTAGCTCCTTCCTTGAGCTCAATGATATGTTCTGAACCCCGTTCAGGTGGTGGTCCAGGAGGCAAATCTGCAAAGACTTTGCTCTTCTTCGTGAGTAGAGACTGAATATCAGGAGGAAGGTCACGTTTAGTCTCTACAGGACTATCAGGAAGGATCATGCATTCAGCAACCCACTCAGCTTGATCGTGACGGATCAGCCTTGCCATTCTTTTGAATGACACTACTCGAGGACCCCCATTGGACATTCCTCTCAGAACTATCTTCTTCCCATCCGATTGAAACTTCAGCTCCATAGTCTGCAGATTCAAGGAGATCTCCCCAAGAGAACGCAGCCATTGAATGCCTAGGACGGCATCAGTGTCTCCAATGTGAACTACATAGAAGTCATCCTTGACTTCGTAATTTCCCAATTGCATGGTCATGTTCGAGATTTTCTTTGTGCAAGAAATATGAAATCCATCGGCAACCATGACCTTGAACCCTTCAAACTCCTCTGTTTGCAGCCCCTTCTTGGCTACCACAACTTCATCAATGAAGTTATGTGTTGCTCCAGTGTCGATCAAGGCAACGATTCGCTGCCCTTTGACCATCCCTCAAACCTTGAATGATTCATTTCTTTGGAAGCTAGAAAGCTGAGCTAAGACTCCTCCACTTTCCTTTTCATTTTCAGACTCTTCTAGAGCTTTTTCTACTTCACTTTCTTCAAAATCAGATTGCTGGTCTGAAAAATCAGAACTACTTTCACCAGCAGAATAGTACTCTATCTGATTGAATTTAACCCCTTTTGGGCAAACATGATCTTGAGACCATTTTTCCCTACATCGGAAACACAACCCTTTTCTTCTGAGTTCATTCAGGGTTTCAGGATCCAACCTGGTGACATGGGAATTGTGATGTTTGAACTCCTTGTGCTGAGGTCTCAAAGGAGGTCTATGCTGAGGTCTTTTCCCTTTATCCCTTTTCTGAAAGGGGGAATTTGACTGAAATTTTGCCTTAGGAGCAGCCCACTCCATGTTTCTTGCCTTCTTCATGGCCTCCTACAGGGTTGGCGGATCAAAGGCTTTAATCCAAACTTTGAGTGGTTCTGTCAAACCTTCACTGAAAAGAATCACCAATCTCCTCTCCGTGATTCCAGTCACCATGACTGAGAGTCTCTGAAATTCGGCAATGTAGGCATCAACTGTGCCATATTGTCTCAATTGTGCAAGTTCTCTGAAATGGATTTCAGGATCCTTTTTCTCAAACCTCTCGATGAGCCTCGTGGTGAACTCATCATAAGTTGTGATAGACCCATGACCCAAAGTAACTAGGCCATGGTACCACCACTCATGCGCCACCCCATCAAGGTGTAGCGTAGCAAACTTGATTGCCTCTTCTTCTACCATGGGTCTGAGAGCTAGATAGTTATCCAGCTTCTGTATCCAAGCTCGGGCTGAACTGTTATCACTCCCGTCAAAGTGTGGAAGTATAACCTTGTTGATAGCTTGATACAAGTCTCCTTGAGTTGATGGTCTTCTTTGATCATAATGTCTACCCTGTCCTTTATTTTTCCTTTTATGATCCATAAAGTCATTGTAGGACATATCCATCTTGATGTCGACAGGTAAAGAATCATACTCTGCATGACCAAGTCTCAACTGCTCCACGAATGAAGCATTCTCTTCAGGATCTGGCTGAGATTTAACAGGTGCCATGAAGGTGGGTTTGAAGGGCCTGGATGAGACATAAGTGTGGTTTGAAGTATGCTGAGCAGCATGTCCATCATGCTGGTTGGAAGCACTGTGCTCTCCTCTATGCCCAGTGTTGTTCTGTGGAATGGTGTTCTGTCCCACTTTTCCCATCATAAGCGATACCATGTCCATCAAGGCATCCATCTTTCTTTCGAATCTCTTTCCGGGACTCAATGATCTTTCTCTTCCTTTCCCACTGTCATCTTTGTTGTTGGTAAGCCTCTCGTTACCCCCAACTGACCTCTCACCCTCTGCCATGTCTGTTTCCTGAGAAGACTCCCAATGAGCCCTCAAGACTTCTGAAGCTATCTGACCTTCTGGAGCCTGATAGAGCTGGAACTGTTTTCCAACCTTCTTGTCTTCCCTTGCAATATACCTCTTTTCTCTTTCACTCATAGATAGATTGTTCACAGGATGGCAAGATCTTGGCTCTGATACCACTGAAATATTCCGAGCCAATTTTTTTCGATTTTATCAAATTGCAAATTACAATCAATGCACCCGTTAAGGTTAGAAGATAAAGCAAAACGTGCAAAAACAACTCTAACCAAGAATGGCGCCGATGATGGCGAGCATGTGGTCAGAGGATCTTCTACTCTAATTGCTGAAAGGGAACTCGACACCCAGTATGTGCTACCCAATCCAGAATGGAGTGAGGGGCGACCATATGGCGGAGTGATTACAAATAACAATGCTTGAAGAGAAATGCTGAAAGCTGAAAATACTCAACACCCAGAATGTGCTTGCTAACCCAGAATGGGAAAGTAGCTACCATAGGGCGGAGATGTAACTATTTCAAACTAATACTAAAAGTAAGAATGAGTATTACAAAACGTGACAAAGCAATATTAAAGAACACTGGTCAGTACTACTGCCAGTTTACAATAGATAATTATTGCTTGCAATGTCAAGAGATCAGATGCCTTTCAGATGGTGCATTCAACAATAAATCTGCTACAAGCCTTTAAGTAAACCACAATGCCAAATCCAAATCAGAAGATGCAGATTTCTGTAGACAGTTATGACAGATTTGTATTTTTCAACCTTTAACCAGCAGCATAGAAATCCACTGAATGATTCATAACTCTCACATAGATCATCGGATTGACTGGAAATAAAATGCAATACTCTCTAAGAATAACGGCGACTAGACTAAGACACAGAAAACAGATTAAACAACCTTATATTATTTATGCACGGATTCCAATGCAACCAGCAAATGGTACGGCCCAGCAAGAAGTTCGACTTCTTAAAAATTCAAAGCTTCTCTATAAAATCTATAAACTGGAGAAAATGGACGCCTAGGCCTAGCAATGAGAATGGGCTGATACCCAGAACAATATTTTTGATGTTTTTTGACTTATGATTGAAAACACGAATCTGCTGTATTAAATAATGCAAAATGCTGAAAACCACTAACATGCCAATCAGATCTAACAATGCAATAAGCTGAACACAATGCACAAACTAAATGCAACTCACAAATAGACTGAATCACCACTAGTTGTTGTCTTGCAAACAAGAAGCGATGCCCGAGCTAGGAGGCCTTCATTCCTCGAAGCAGTTCCAGAGCCAAACCGGAAGCATAACGATACTGTAGACCAAAGATGTGAAATGATGCTCAAAGCCTTCCTTTTATAACTTCCTGTTGACTTCTCGAAACCCTAAAATCCACCTCAATGACAAAACCCTAGCTCTTTCTCCAAGATGGCGTCCTTTTCCTTTCAAGCTCAATATTGATATTTTAATTAAATTCAATACCTTGATAAATGCGCCCACATTAAGCTTGCTTTGACTTTGGAAATTAATAAAATAATCTTTAATGAAGGCGCCACCCTCAAAAAGACCACTTTTCAAAACAACATAAAGTCAATAGACTAGGCCAAGGGGTCAACGTTCGAATATAATATTAAAACGTGACTTTTTAATTAAATATATCAACTTATCTCTCCAAGTGTGCCCTGAAGCCAATAATGACCAAGTCAACTGACCAAACTGAAGTAGGAAGTCAACCATGCTGAACCCAACTGAAAAACTGCCAGAAATAGAATTTACTAAAAATAGTAAATTCCAGGAAATGCTTAGAATGCCGAAATGAACATGCCACTGCGAAGCTCTCTGAAAACCCAGAAAGAATCCGCCATTGAATCCACCAACTCAGGGCAAAGACATCCTTAAAAATAGGAAACCCTAATTTTACCTTCCGACTAGCCCTCGGGTTTCCAGAAAAAAGGCCAACGGTCATTGAGAAGATCAGGGTTTGAGAAGGACATTACATAATTTCATATACATGGCTGCAAATGCATATTCATACTTTTAATTTTCATTTCAAGGCTCATTGTTCTTTTTTTCATCTTTCCATCAAGATTCATCATGAAATTTTAAAATTTTATTTTCAAATTTGTTAAACTAGGCTGAAACTAGGCACTTATAGAATTTATTTGTTTATTGCAGTGTCACAATGAGCTCTCATGACATCAACATGAGTGAGGATGAGGTTCATTCACATAGTGATGCTAATCCTGAATATGACCCTGAGGCTGAGGGGGATGACCATGGGGCTAAGCATGAAGTCCAAACTAGTTCCATGGCAAGTGAAGCAAGTACTTTAAATTGCCCTTCTGCACTATTGGCAAAGTATGCTAGGGGTCCTTTTGATCCCAATTCCCCTCTCAAACAATTTGCAACAAAAGATCTAAGCAGGCAACCGCAAGGGGCAATATCTGGTGGCACAAGGAGGTGGAAGTGCAACTTTTGTGGTGAGGGGTGGTATGGCAGCATCACTAGAGTTAATGCACACCTTCTTTTCATTAAAGGAAAAGGTGTGGGGATATGTTGTTTTTTGATAAAACCAGAAAACCTGAAATTCAAAGTTGAAATAAATAAGTTATGGGGTGTTCTTGATGATACTCCAGCTACACCTATGCCTACTACTTTGTCTCATAGGACACAGCTTCAGCATAGCCAGCAACAAAGATCTAGCCATACTTTGCAGATGAGAGTAGAAGGGACACTAGGTTCTTCTTCTAGTGCCTATGCAGGAGAGGGGAGGGGAAAATGGAAATTGCAAAGTCAAACTCAAAGTAACCCCATTGCAGATTTGTTTAATGTGCAGCTCAAGGATGAGAGTGTAAAACCCCCAAGCTCACGGTATCTCCTAAATCTTACCGCTTTTGCTTTGTTTTGTGTATTTGTTTTGGGTGTTTTTTGCATGACAAAATGAAATTTGCAGCTTTGAAAGAAATTAAGCAATAAATTTAAATAAAATAATACAACTCTGGAAATGATATAATCTACTGAAACTCCTGATGCCAGACTATTTATTAATCTTCTGAAATGATTACAAATAAGATCCGATAACATGCAACTAAAAAGGCAACGATATTTTGATGAAAACCTGATTATTGCGGCAAGCTGAAAGAAAACTCTGTGAACGTTCTGTGATAACTTCTGAATGAAGATATCTCTCTGAATGCAATAGATCAGCTGATATTTCACAGCCTCTGAACTGCAACACTGAAGATGGCTCGTTCTCCAATGCCTGTAGACAACTGAAACCCTTGGCTTCGTTCTCAAGAAGAAGTCTTGATCAAAAATTGATTTCATAACATAATGAACTTTCTTCACAATGAAAAATACTTATATTCTCAAGAGGGTCGACTTTTCTCAAAAAGGCATCATTTAAATAAAATTGAATTTTATCTTTTAATATTTCCAAAGTCTCGAACACACTTTTAATTATAAATTATAATTAAAAAGTGGCCCCCTTCAATGTTGGTCAAACCCTTCAAGAAATCACTTAAGTTATAATATTAAATAATATTATAACTTTATATTATAAGCTTCAATAATTAATATTTAATTTGACAATTAAAATATTAATATCTTTCTCAATTTACG
>VDFB02015557.1:0-10906 GCA_007258455.2 Sequoia sempervirens | reverse complement strand
TCAAATTTTCAAAATTAGTGGTGTTGTTACCTTCATTACCAACCACTTGATGGTTTTTTTTGTTCATCAACAAATGGATCGGAGGGAAATTTTAAGTATGGGTTGGAGAGATGAACGGTTGATTTCTCTTGGGAGTGATCCTTGGCTAAGACAAGGGCAGATTTTGAGACACGAGTTTGTTGATTGGAGGCAGACCAACCACCTTACATATGGAGTTACTCTCCTTTAGGAGAGTTTTTTCATCACTTCTTTTCAAAGAGGTGGTATTTTTCAATTGGAGATTGCTCTAGTATGTTTTCTAGCCATTTTTGAGATGTTATCTTGTAACTCAATGCTAATCTCACACACTCACACTTGGGAATTTCATTGGTGTTGTTGTTTTTCCTTGTGTAGAGCACTAAAATAATATTATATTTCATTGATTCTAGCATTGAATAGCAGTGATTATTTGTTTCTTCAAACCTATCCTATTCTCATAGTTCAACTTATGGAGGTTTGTGAAGCAAAAT
Organism: Sequoia sempervirens; assembly: GCA_007258455.2. Lineage (NCBI taxonomy): Eukaryota > Viridiplantae > Streptophyta > Pinopsida > Cupressales > Cupressaceae > Sequoia > Sequoia sempervirens. Next base: position 10,397 of record VDFB02015557.1, on the reverse strand, counting down.
TTGATAGTTTCTTCACAATATTGGTTCAGGACAATGAACTTCCACATGCCTTGGTTCATCATTCTAAGGCTCTTGGAGTGGGAACTATAAAAAATTTCATAATTTTTCATGGTTGTATCAGAATAATTTAGGGGAGGCATAGTAGATTCATGTGGAGTTATGAGTATGAGTTTGTTGAGCTCTTGCAAAGGATTACTTTCCTCTTTGCAAGAAGATTTGGAGATGTCACATTTGTAGTCGTGGCTCTGTTAGATACCATATGGAGATATGCTGAGGAGTTTGATTTTGAGTTGAGTAGACGATCTTTCCTATTGCCTAGGTTTGTGATAGACAGTGGCATTGTTGATATTAATGACTTAGAGCTTTTTGGGGAAGATATGTTGCGTGATATTGATTTCAGTCCTTCAAGATTTTTCAGTTTGAGTATCATGGATGGTAACATTTTGGAGTTACAAGGGAGGTTAGTGCAGTTTTGGCATGATGTTTTCACTGATGTGATCAGAGTGGTGTAGCCTCAGCATGGTGGGTCCTTCTTGAGATGAACATGGGACCCTAGGATCATACTTGGTTTGGTATGGATCAGTTTAAATTTTTTTGGAGTTGTAATGGTATTGCTTGAGGACAAGCAATTTTGGGAAGGGCGAACTATAATGTCGTCATTTTTAGCACTACGCTTTCCAGTGACTATTAACCTATCCCTGGATTCCCAAAGGCTAGTCAGATGCAGAATTAGGGTTTCTAGCTACTTGGAGGTTTCTTTTGTGGTTTCAAGGGTTTGCATGTTGGAATTTTTTATCTTAGTTTTTGGATTCTTTCTCGGTTTTCAAAGAGCTTCGTAGTGGTATGACATGCAACTTCATCAAGAAACTTTTTCAGACTTACTATTTTTAATAAGTTATGATAGCTTCCCGATTTGTGCTTAAAATGAGTTTGGAGTCGCTATTTTTAGCAATATGTTATTTTTAGTAACTATTATTTTTGGAAGTGTTATTTTAAGCAATTGATCAGTAGTTTAGTGCAGTACCTATATCAAATAGTTCAGTTTGAGCAGTTTGGTTTCCAACACTTTTGGAGCTCATTTTGCAAAATTTAATATTTTGGTGGAGTTTATATTTTAAGTGAAATATTTGACTAAGGCATGGTGGACAACTTTGGAAATATTTAAGCTATATTATAATGTATTTCACTTATTTATTTGGACGCCTAGCTTGGAGAAATTACTTTCAAGTTATAATGTTATTTCACTTAAATGTTTGGATGCCTACTTTATGAGGTATTTTGCATTTTAATAAAGTATTATCTCTCTCATGTTGGGATGACTTGGAGAAGGAGATTAATGAAATTTTAAATGCATTTTCATAAGAGGTGAATGTGAATTTCAATTGAGCACCCTAATTGGAGGGATTTGAATTTGAATTTGAGGAGAAAAAGTTATAAATAAGAGTGGCAGGCTTCATTCTTGGTATCCATTACTTATTATAACAAAATGCTGTTGAAATTATTTCAAAACCCTACTTCGAGGAACGCATACCTCCTAGCTTATATCAATTTCGTACTTGAGAGATAGTACCTAGTTGGTTTGAGACTGCTTCTTCATTTAAAGGTTGCAAATAGAGCTTCACAAAGATGACTTCTTTTGATGTTTTCTTATTTTAGAGAGTTTTTATCAGTTTTGGTGATGTTGGTGTGGTGCCTAGGTGAAGCACATTTTCGATCATAGCTCCTTGCATGATTTTTTGTTGGTTCTAGGTATTCACCCATTGTTTAAGTCTACCTTGGGTGCCCCTTCTTGCTAAGTTTAATATTTTATTGTGAAGAGTTGAATTTATTCTTGTTGGTCACCCTCTTCAAGGAGGCTATACTTTGCCTATCATTGCATTGGGAAGTGTACATTAAATATTAGAGGTTGCTTGTTGTTTTTTGTAGGATTGAAACCGGTTGCTCATCTCCTAGGAGTTGTTTGCATTTGATTTCATGCCATTCAGAGGAGTATTCACCGAGATATGAGCATTTTGGTGTGACTCTGGCTTGCTCGTATGAGTTTTTTGTAGACTATTTTTTATATTAGATTGTTAGAAAGTTTGGTTTTTGGCTTGTTTCCTTAGTAGAATAGATTGTGAAGTTTTGGAGATCATCTAATATCATTTTCGAGTGGATTGGACAACTAATACTCTTGCAACTTGCGGATTGCTTCTCATTGTCAGGATGAAATCAGTAGTATTGATTCAGTCACTTGTATTTTTGTACTATACTTTTTTATCCCCACTTTTAGTGGAAGGGATAGGCCTCATCGTCCATTAATTTTCAATATTTACTTTCCTATACTGCCCATTGAAAAGAGGAAGGGGTCGACTAGTCGCCCAAACATTTACTTTCATGTTTGTAATAACACTCCTGCTGAATAAGTGGTCGAGTATGCATTTCATATCATGTTGTTCAATCGAGTCATCAGTTACACTCCCATTGAATAAGTGGTCGAGTTTTCATTTGCATTACTTTTTGATCAGCTGATCCATCTCTCATTGTACTTTCTAGCAATTTTTAGTTTTACAAGCTAATAATCCCCTTTCTACTGTATGATCTCACCTTGCCCACACTGGGGTCTGGGTGATTAGAAAGTGAAAGGGTTCCTTTTAGCTAGCTTATTTGGTTTTGCTAATGCTAACGGGTGAAGTGTTTGTGAAAAATTGAAAAAAATTAGAATGGGGATATCTCAATTTGACTCTAGGGTTTAGGCACCTTTCCATTGTTTCATTTAGAATGTGATTGGAGGTGGTGGGGGTTTGATGGATTTGGAAAAGGTATGAGACTAACTTAAAACCTAAAGGGTGAGTCAACCTACCCTTGACCAAATTTGGAATGGATCTTGGAATGAAATGCAATGATTTAACTATGCTAATGATGCAAATACCTATTTTGATACAAATACAACAAAATTGGAATGTCACAAAGAAATTCAGACTTTGAAAATAGAATGAGTAGAGTACTATACACCTGTGATATGAATTTGAAGTTGATTTTTGACGACCTAGTCACCCTAGGAAACTATGTCCTAGTAGAAGAATCTTGAATCTGATTTCATAGTCCTCTAGAGCTAGATCAAAGCCTTCTTTTTCTAGTTGTTACACTATTGGATCTTCGTCGGGTGATGAGATAAATGAGTTTTTGTTTGTTTTCAAGGTGTAGGGTTTGAATGCAACAATGAATAATTGACCTTCAAACTTCTCCCGATCTTCTTTAGATTTGAAACCTACACATTCAAAGAGAGAGGAAGCGTTGTGCCATATAGGGGCTTGCCTTGGTTAAACCTCGTGTTGGTGTTTCCACCTCCACAATGGAAATGTCAATGAAATATAGAGACATGACAAATGAATGATGAATTAATAATGACTTGCAATTCACCACTCAAAGATGGCTTCCTTGGACGAATGAAGTCATACAAAATCTCCTCAAGACTTGATTGTTGTTTGCTTGATTTTCTTGAAGACCTAGAAGGATTAGATCTCACAAACAATATGATAGCATAAACATGAACAAACTCACATACACTTTGACACAATGCTTTGATATTGAATTGCTGCAATAAATCTCTGAAATGTTTCTCTTTACTTGCTTGATAATTCTCTTGACAATAATTCTTACTCTTGATAATGATTGATCATGAATTCTTCAACTTATATTTTAAATGGTGAAATGACTATGTATTTATATGCAATTATTCTAATTTCCCAAAAAGTAAATCCCAATAGCTGACATGTGACATTTGAAATTCAAATAATAAAATTTTGACTCTAACATATTCAATTTTGAAGGAAAAATAGGATACCTAGGGTGACTTAGTCCTGGCCCTATTTTGCAAGATCTAAGGTATCAGGTACATAATATTAAATGAATTATTTGGTTTTCCACGTTGGTTCTTTTCATAATTGTTCAAATGGGCTATTAAATGCATAATTTATAAAATTAGTGTATAATTGGGTCCATGCACTTAGGGGGGAGAAAAACATAGTGTGAAATTGTTAAGAGTGACAATTTATGATGCTACATTTAGCCCCCCACTTTAGTAAGAGTATGAACTTACACTCAAAATCACACTAAAGTAGAAAAATATGTCAAGAAGGGTCCAATTATCCAAAATTTCAAGAGATGGGATGAGAATGAATCTATGGGGAGTGCACAAGCCCCCATAATTCAAGATCCCATGGCAAACCAATATAAGCACAAAGGAACACACATGTGTGCAATGCAACAAGACAACATACGTAAAACATACATGACAAAAACACAACACAATGCACTACACAATACTCGACACAATACAAACATAATAAGAACATGATACAAACATAAAAAAACACAAACAAAAACACAAGTTAGTACTAAAGAGACCTTAGTCGTCTCAAATACCAAATGTCATCCATCAAATAAATGTTATACAAAGTAATTCTCTCATGAGGACTAGCAAGTTGTGTTATGCCAAATCACTCATGAGCTACATGGATCTACTGGCTAGCAATTTTCGTTATGCTAGGTGTCCATGCAATATGATGGGTTCCACAGGTATAGCAAGTTGTGATATTCTAAAAACTCATGAAACACATGGCTCCATTATCAAGTAAGTTACTTTACACTCAGTGGTCATGCTAAAAAAAGGGTTTCCCAAGCTCATGGAATAGCAAGCTGCATTATGTTGAATTCATGGACTATATTGCCAAATTTTTAACATCTAAGGGGATGAAAAAAACTTGCCTAAGAAGGTGCATAAACATCTAGGAGGAAAAATGAGAAACTCACCTAAGAAGGTGCATAAGCGTCCAAGAGGATGAACAACAAAAACTCACCTAATAAGGTGCATAAACGCCAAACTCGCCTAAGAAGGTGACAAACTCACCTAAGAAGGTGCATAAATGTCAAAATCACCTAAGAAGGAAGCAAACTCACCTAAGAAGGTGTATAAACATCCTTTAGGATGAAAAAGACAAAGCCAACCCTCAAGGGTGTTGTAAACAACACCACCACAAAAGGTATTTTTCCAAAATGACAAAGGGGCATTGCTCAATTTATGAATGGTCGTACCTTAGGGAATATCACACACGACATCACCACTAAGAGAGGACAATTCATGGAATAGAAGATATACTAATATCACCACAAAGGAGACACTATCATAGATTTAGAAGGCCACTCTTCAATTGAAAAGGTCACACTTTCCAAGAGATGTATGCTATCATCACTAAAAAAGAGACTATTTTTCATGCACACCATGATCAGGGGACTATATGCCCCCCCTTAAAATGCTAGTGTACTTGATACACTAATATTTTAAGGAGAAAGAAGAGATCCCTTGTAGCAAGGAATGTACCTAACACAAGGCTACCTAACCCCTTGTCCCCCAAGTGCAAGGAAAAAGATGAGCCCAACATGGATGATGGCATGTTGCCCCTTGCAAAATGAAATATGATTGCATAAAGCCTAGTTTATACCCCCATGCATGGTAGTGAGTATGTTATGATACTACAACTACCACATGGCAAGGAGTAAAGAAGACACATATTATTCTATTATTGTATCAAAATGATCATTGTATGGATCTAATTCTTCCAATTTCTTCTTTAAAACATGACATTCATCAATATTATGTCCAAATATTATATGATATGCTCACTATGTTATATTTGTGTTCTTTCACTTATTATCTCTTTATTCTTGCATAGGTGATAATTTAATAAATCCCAATTATAAAAGTGTAGCTAAAGTACATTTAGTCTCAAATAAGGAATGTGGAGTAACACACCTTTCTTAATAGGACCATGAACCTTGTGTGGTTTGGATGATGTAGCAAATGTTTCATGTAAAGGTGGATGACCTTGGTAACCTATGCCTTTTGTGTCTTCATATGGTATTTTTTCTAAAAGAGCATGAATTTCATGTTTGTTCTTTCTATCACATCTTTGTTTTTTCAAGATTCTAAAGCCTTGGACATAACACTACTCCAAGCTAACAAGTGTGTTTGTGACTTTCATCTCATAGGATGGGGGATTATTAGGTGGTAGGTTTTCCTTGTTATCAATAGGTACTTCCATGTGCATTGGTTGAGGTATGAATTGTATATTACTATCCCTATGTGAGGTGGAAAATATTTCAAGTGGTGGTGTTAGAACTGTAAAATTTTGAAATTTTTACATTCTATTGCATCCAAAAGTTCCAGTATTGAGTTCTCATTATAAGCATCAAAGTCCTTCTTTGTATTGGCTTGCTTGTTTTCTGTCATAAAATCCATTGAATCCATCAAGTCTTTCATTTTTCATTAAAAGACCCGAATCGGCAAGACATTGTAAAAGTCTCCCCGACCTGATTTTTCACTAATATATGTTTGTTGCAGACTATTGGCGGGACAATTTGCTTGTTTTGGCGACAAAAGGAATCATTTCGGCAAAGGGGAGTCATTGTTGGAGTGAAGTCATGGCGAATACAGTGTGTTTCGCCGACCGGTGCATGTGGAAGTTTATCGCTCAAGATAAAGGTGTTCGGGAAAATGTTTCGGCGAACTAATTTTTTCTTGCCGACAGGCATCCTAAAAAAAGTATATCGGCATATGTTGGGGCATCGGTCTAATTTCAGGGCGAAGACAACATGTCATACCGACTAATGCATAAAGGGGTTGTTTTGGCCAGACTAATTGGTATCGGTATGAACTCATAACGAAATCATTTTGTTTTATCGATTGACTTGCAAACAGATGTTTCGGTAAGACTTATGTGCATCGGGAAAGGTCTAGGCGAAGGGGCTATTGTTTGGCCGAACTAAGTTCAAAGGTATTTCAAATCTATCGGTGAGAAGCTATGGAGTCTTGCCGATTCAAATCTTATGCTGATGGAGATATGCATCGCTGGGAGGAGAACTTATTGGCATAAGTTTCACCGAAGTATGAATATTATACTGATAGATGGTTCGGGGTGAGTTTTGCCGAATAGGTGCAATCTAGAGGAGTGATTTCGGTAGGACATTTGGTGTCGGTGTAAGTTTTTCCGAAGGTTCATTGTTTTGCCGAAAGTATTGTTTCAATGGTTGGGTTTATTTTTTCAGTGAGAAAACTTGGTGGACATGCCGAAATGAGAATTCATCGGTGAAAGGGTGATTTTGTTTTAGCGAATGAAAATACATTGAAAAGTACATATCGGTAAGATGCAAAGATATCTGCATAACATCTCCCCGACTTTGAAAGTCACAGCGAAGCGGGTGAAACGAAGATTGTATCGGCAAGGGTACAAATTTGTCTTGGCGACCCAATGTAGATAAAGACTTTCGGTGAAATAGGATGATATCTATGAGAGGTTTCCCTGACTTTGAATTGTCACAGCGACATGAAAAGCAGAAGCATTTTTCATCAAGTTGGTTCCATGTGTCGGTAAGACCGCAGAGTGTCTTGGTGAATGATGAAATAAACGTTGAAAAGGGATTTCGCCCCAGATTTGAATTTTTCTCATCGAAAGGACATTTGATGCGACAATGCTAGTTTCAAAGGAGGTGTCATTCGTGCTTCATTAATGGCACGATGGGATAAAATAGTAATGACAGTAGTGTTTTAATCAATTCCTCATTTTTGAATTGATTACTGGTGAATTGGCGAGCTGAACAAGAGAACCAAGACAATTTTTCAGTCTGAGGAGCTCAAGTAGAATACTGTAAGTAATTGCTTTTCTGTTTTTCATATTTTGATTTTGTAAGCTTGAAAAATGGAGTCTTTTGGTTCTGGAAAGGGTAAGGGTAGAAAACTTGGTGAGAGTAGTCAGTCGAAGGGAAAGAAACAAAAGACTGATACAGAGCATGAAGGCACTGAAAGGAAGCTAAACCAAGACCTTATTGATCAATTACCTGGTTCGGGGCCTAAAGCTAGAAGGTCCGCACAACTTAGGGCAGAAGTAGACAAGCTGGATGACAAATGTAAGTTCATAGGGAAATTGGTGTGCCCTAATGTATTTGTCAATGCTGAATGAAATCATGAAGGTAGCTTCTGCAGATGATACAACATTGGAAGAAGTGAGTAAGCAAAGTGAGGAAATGGTCAAGATGGAAGTTACGGTCTGGAATGCCGTTGGTGATGCGGACACGTATGAGCGCCAGGATTATTTGGACCACCTCAACAAGACTCACTTGTGGCTAAATAGAGCCTAATTATTCTCTGTCTTATGTTTTATAATTTGTATTTTCTATTTCCGAAAGGATGCGTCCTTTCATATTCTCAATGTATAAATGTCTATTTTGAAAACAATATGAAAATATAGGTAGAATAGGATAGAGAATAGAGAATACGGTGGAACACCATGTTTCACGGGGTTGAGACTATGTTGTATGTTTTGAAGCCATGGAAATATCAATGAAAATCATCTGATTTGCTAGCGAATTATGGTGTCAATTGTTGTGTTGTGCCTATTGAAAGAATTATTTGAGTTGTCTCTAAAATTGATGTTTCTTGGTTATTTAGATCAACATAACAAGTTTATGTCTGGTTTATTAGTACGTATTTTCCGTATCTGTGTGATTGGTTGATAGGTTATTTCAAGGAAGGATTAAATTCTTTTGATTAATCACAGTAATCAGGGAATTTCATTTAGATCAGTAAGAAGAACTCAATAATCACAGCCTTGCATTTTTATACTGGTTATAAATAAATATGCCAAACAATTTGAATGAATCCAGAAAGAAGTCAGTTGTCTATGATTTTATTTGACTCCGTATATTATATAAGGCACTGGTCTCACCGTTATCATCATTTAGTTTTATTCATACTTTTTACATTTGTTAACTGAGCATTTTAGGGTTTAGTTTTGAATGCTGGTATACAATATATACCAAATTTGTTTTATTTTGTCCATTTCAATTTTCCATCTTGGACAAATCATGGCATGAAGATAAGATCAATAGTCAAGTTTGCTTCATTTATTATAGGTACACCCGCCTAGGTCTAGTAGTACCTGGAGAGTAGAAGGTTTAATTCTTTCAAACCTTGTTTTGTTACCCTAAAACATTGTGAAAGCTTGGCAACCTTTCGTGGTTTAAACCTGCGTTTTTGAGAGATAACAAATTGGCGACTCTGCTGGGGATAACAAAGAATCTACGCCTTAATCATAGAGTCAGAATTCCTATATACAGACTCCGCTGGGAATACCAAGTAACAATCTTTTTTCTCACTTTCAAGAAAGTAAGTGGCAACTCTGATTAAGCATTACAATATGAATGGAAGAAGATCTCAATTTAGGGGAGGTCATTCTGGAGCTCCTCCTGGTAATAGTAAGTGGACACATAAAAATGATAAGGCTGACAAGGGTAAAGGGAAAAGTGAGGACATGTGCTTAACAAACAAAGATAAATCATCAATACCTTTTGGTGATAATTGCTTTGACACATGGAAAGATAATTCATCTGAAGAGCCTTGTACCCCGAAAGATCAAAGAAATCCTTTTTACAATCCTCAGAAAAATGTTGAATTTGAAGCTAGAAAACAGGCTGAATTTGAAGCTGGATTTGAAGTCGAATGACTCAAAGTGCAATATGAATATGACCAAAAAATGGAAGGTAATCAGAGTGGACCTGCTAATCAGGAAATTCAACAAGAAGATTATGAATCTTTAAGTTATGGGGAAATTAGGGCACGGTATGAATCTCAGAAAAAAGAAAGAGAAGAACAAGAAAAGGCCCAAATGATTCAAGCAATGAGGGAATTCAAACTACAGAAAGCTCAGAACATTCCACACACATCAGCTTTTCCTCCAAAATATGTACCACCCCATAAATAGGGCAATCATGGTGCGGTGTATTCTGAACCACCAAGGATTCCTCACCATCAAATTGGGAATCAATATAGACAGCCAAATCATCCACCTTTTGTTCCCACACAACATCCAAATAATTATCCACCTCCTGGTCAGCATCATGTGCCACAGCAAAATATGCAGTACAATAATCCTATGTACCAATATCAGCACCCACCTAATCCTCCTCCTTATCAATATACAACCATGATCAGACAATTTGATCTAGCAGGGTTTCAATTATACCCATATCCCATGGATAGCAGTTGGAGAGGTTTAGTACCCAAGTTTACAGGCAATAATGCAATCATTGCTGAGGATCATTTAAGAAGTTTCAATGCTTTCATTCAGGATTTGGATGTACCCTATGAAGATTTGCATATGAGATTATTCATGATGTCTCTTATTGAAGAAGCTAGGGACTGGTTCAATAGCCTGGCAATAGCTTCTATTTATTCTCTCCAAATATTTCAGGATCAATTCCTTGAACAATTTGGGAATTTGAGTGCACCAAACATTGCTCTCCATGAACTAATGCGAGTTCAGAAAGGTCAAAATGATTCAGTCTTTGATTTTAACAGAAGA
>VDFB02015556.1:0-41619 GCA_007258455.2 Sequoia sempervirens | reverse complement strand
TCATGTCAAGTCAGGTTCACCTAGAAGACGCTTTGAGACAGCAACACTTCCAATCAGGGGAACCCGGGTCATTCTGACTCCTCAGCAGCCAGCCGCCTATTCCTATATCGCCTCGAGCCTTGAGTTCGAATCGCTTGCATTAAGCATTACAACCCGGCTACTAGGGAGATCCAGTCAGCAGATGGCAGGTTGATTTGCAGTTTAAAGCCTGACATGGTTGAAAAGTGTTTTCCATTCCCCCATGGCCTGAAAGTGTAACTCTTTCGAGGGATGAGTGTGAAAAGATGTGGAATATGCATAAGGACAAATACAGCAAGAAGATTGCCCAGAGATGGATGAAAGAAAAACATAAGACATTGCCCAAGAATGTCGGACGAGGGGAGTTCAAGGACGGTTGCCATCATCATCACTTTGCTCAACAGGGTCACTGGTTCCGAGGATGCCACCAAGTTCCAACCTTGGATGTTTTATGCCATACCTCATTATGAAGAAAACTGAGTTTTATGGACTGGCCTACTTTGATAAGTGACTGCCTACATCAACAAATAACAGAATATTTCCAGTTTCATGTATTTCACATGGTGTCATATCTAGTCTAATGGTGGCCTATCAAGGTCAATTCAGAGGATTGAACACCGAGGGATCTTTGAGCGTTCAACACATATATAATTATTATCCTCAGCTGGAGTTCACAAAGTCGTTGCACCACTACAAAAGGGTGAACGAGGCATTCTTGATGTACACGGTGCGTGACTTAGACAATGAATTGCACGTCCGCATCTCTTCAGTTGCTAGGGCAGCAATGGCGGAATGGGCAGATTGGTTTATACAGTTTCCTACCTTTACCTATCTCAGGGTTTATGGTTATTCAGGTGCCCCGCTAATGTTGCCAAGGTATCCGTCAGACGAGGTCATCTTCATGGAATTCTTGAGGCAAGCTCACGGTGTCCACACAGTCTTGAGAAATAGAAAGAAACCCTCTCTTCACTTTCCATTAGGGTTGGGTATTTATACATGCAGGACTGCTGCAGATGCCAGGACAATTGGAGAAGAATTAGATAAATTCGGTCTCAAACCCTACAGTGAGAGGCGGTCATTTGATCCTCATGGTGTCTACGCTGGCCGGTTGGAGAAGAACTACAATCATATACCCGCACTTGAAGATTTTTGGGCTAACTGTGCAGACGAGTTTGAAGTGCGAAGGCGTAGTTACAGCAGGTTGACTCTCCATCAGATGAAAGATTGCTTAAATGAAGATATAGAAGGGCTCTCTGATGATGATGAAGATGTTCTTCTACCAATGTACACTCAGAAAAGAATCAAGGATCAGCCTCTTCCACAAGTTAATTGGGCAAACAAGGAATCTCTTTCAGTTGAAGACAGAACAAGACAAGTCATTGAGTATAGTAAGGTTTTCTTAGTGCTTAAAAGGAAGAACTCTATTCCAGTAGCAGAGCCGCCAAGGATAATTCCCTCTTCTTCTACAGCACAGTCAAAAGGAAAGGGTAAAAGTCAGTCTCAAGATGGCGTCAAAGGATGTAGATCAAATAAAAATGTAAAGAGAAGGTTGGATTTCTCAGGCATAGTCATACAGGAACAGCCTACAGTTGATTCAGAAGTTCCTCTTGACGAGCCCATACCTCAGAATGAAGCAGAGGAGCCACCTTCAACACATGTTCCTGTACCTTTGACGGGTTCGTCACCAATTCACATTGATCTTGATATTGAAGATGATGAAGAGATCGCAGCAGTACCTCCTGAGGAAGTTAGTAAAGATACTACGGTGTCTTGGCTTGAGAACTCCTTAGGAAGGGTTAGGAGAAGGCCTTCATATCAAGTGAGTGTTGATGATCTCGATAATATTTATCAGGAACCTCCTAAGAAGAAGGCAAAGAAGCAAGTTCACTTTGATAGGAATCCTGATAACGAGATTGTTGTAGAGACTGCTGTGCCTCCAGAAGATAAGAATAGAGATGAGGTGAACATGGATGATTTTGTAATGGTCAAGGCTAATCTTGGTAGAAATACCAGACATGCAGATTTGAGTCTCTTCAAAGTTGTATCCGAAAACCTACATGAAAGAGTGCTTAAAGATGGAGAAGACAAGGCAGCCCTCAAGGCCGAAAATCAGCAGCTTAAGCTTTTTATTTCTAACCTTGCTCGTGGTTCTTCACAAACAACTCAGTTGCTGCCCCAGGTCTTAGAGACACCAGCTGATCACCATCAGTTAAGACAGCTGGTCATATGTGGGAAAGAGACTCAGGAGTGGATCGAGAGCTTCATTGTCAGAGGAAAGGAGATCTTGGCTCGGATGTTCCAGTTGAGAGAGAATGCTCATAAACTTCGTCAAAGCATCCAAGGATTTGAACAAACATGGGCTGAAGTAAAACCTAGGCATGAGATTATCATTGCTGATTTAGACACAGCCTACGGTTCAGCAGTTTCAAAGGAGCATAAAAGACAAATCCTTGCTTGGAGAGAGCGTCATGTTTTCAAAGTTAAAACCTATGAGAGGATATCTGAAGAATTCATCACCTACAGGCAAAGGGTGGTTGAAGCTCTCCTTTTCATCAGTGAATTTGTCATAGAGATCCCCTCTCAGTACAGTCTTGAAGATGGTTCTTATGTCGGGCTTGAGGAGGTGCAAAATCAGTTCCAGAACGTTGTTCAAAGTTGCAGCCCAGTTGGCGGAAGGATAGGTCATATTTCAGTGATGTCAGCAAAGTTCAATAAAGCGGCCAATGAGATTGAAGATTTCCTAAGATCTATTGAAGATGCCGAAGATATTCTTGAAAAGCGGTGTTTTGCTGTTGATGGTATAGATGCACCGAACCGGGACACAATCTCAACTTCCTAGCGGATGTGATCGAGCTTTAAAGCAGCTTTCTTCTAGAAGCTTTCTTTCCCGCTTTCTTTCTATTCTTGGAATCATCCTTATCCATTCTTTGAGGATAGAAAGAAGATAAGATGTAATAGTTGGCGTTTCCCGCTTTTTCTGCTTTTTAGGGTTTTAGTTGTTATCTTGTTTCTAGATTTAGTAATAAAGCTTGCTTGCTGAGCAAGCCCTAGATTGTGAAAGCAAGGAGATTTTAGGGTTCCCTACTCCTCTGCTTCTCTATAAATAAGAGCCTTTGCTCATTTAGTTTCTTTAACCGTGCTAGTGAGAACAAAACTGAGCCTATTGTGCCTTCTATTTGTTGCTCAAGTATTGTTCATTTGTGTTGTGATAAGCAAATTGTTGAGCCTCTTTAGCCAACAAGGAGTTAGTGAGATTGTTGTTTTCTATTGTGTTAAGAATAAGTTTGCAAGCCTCCTTAGCTGCAATTTCTTATTCAAGGCATGTTAGAAGGGAGTTTTGTTTTAGAGATTTGAGTAATAAAATCATGAGCCTCTTTTGCCTTGGTCTAAAATCTCAGATTTCCGTTATCTATGTTATGCTTTCATGATCTTTATTTCAGCTTACAGTGAAGTGTGTAGGTGTTTGTTGAGAGAGAGATTGTTAAAGTATTTTTGTCAAAATCTACCTTGTTAATTTCTAACTTCTCTTGCTCTGCTACTTGAGAGGTTAGGAACGTCTTTAGTCTAAGTTAGTCGTAGTTGAACTTCTTATCAGAAAATCTCAGCTGCGGCGTTTGTGTTTAAAAAACCTTGTGCTCTAAGCTGATCCAAAAAGATAGGCAACTTAGTTTTAGTTTACTTTCTTTCAAACACCATCATCAAGAGGGAGCTTCCCCTCCTAATTTGAAGAGCAGTTTATCTGTGCATAGCTGTCCGTTTTCAAATCCGCATTCCAGAGGTGCGAATTTAAACGCCAACAAAGCCTCTTTTCTTTCTCTTTAAAAGTTAAGTGAACTGAATGCCTGTGGTGAGATGTTTAGACAGCGAGCCAAGTTTCTCTCATTATGCCTGATATAAATTGTTGAACCCTGATTCTAGAAGGAAGAATTGATTACATGATTTTGTAAAATAAAACTCTATGGATAAGATTTAACCTCGATATAAGAAAAATGATAACCAAACCAGTTATGGCAAGATTAAAATTTGGTCGGAGAATTATCATGTCGAGCAAGGATGCGTGCTGACGGCACAGTGATGCCACAAATAATTAATAGAAAAATCCTTGGCCAAGGTAGATGCCCGTTTGGCAATGTCAGCTTCCATGGCCAGATATACCCTGATCAGGATGATTCTTCTGATAGGAGGTACCTATAGAGGGAGGATCGATCAGTGGTATAGGTTCGCGGACATCAGGCTCAGAGGCATGATGATAAAATGATCCATGTTGATTACCCTCGTGAAGGGCGGGTTCTTCAGTTGAAGAAACTCGGGAGACCAGTAGGTCTTGGTTGGGCGGTAAAGCCCCTGATGATAATTCTCTTTCCCTCGATAAAGATTTCCAAGTATGATAGTATGGAGATGATGTCAAATGTATTTCTTCCTCACTCGTAAATCCAGGTACATGAAATGCTATTTAAGCTTACTTTCATTTAAGCAATGAATGATATTCTTATATGATAAATGTACGTTGTAAGAATTTGCAGCTCATTAGTTAGACAGTTACTTGTATCATTCAGTTAGAACAAAAGATCTGAAATTAGTTAATGAATAAAGAGAAGTTATTTCTTTTCCTTAGTTCATATATTGGTTAAATGGGAATCTTAGTTTGACAGTTATTTAGTTTTAATCTTTGTGAGACGGTTGATGGAAACAGTTAGATGTTACTCTTCAGCTGAAACTGAAAACTTAGAAGATAGTTGGAAATTTAAAATGAATAGTTGAAACGAATAGTAAACCCTAGAATGAAAACAAGTTAGTTGTTTTCGGCTGAAACTGATAGATGGTTGAATTTTTAAAACCGTAGACTGGATAGGTTGTTACAATTTCCCTTTGCAGGTATTTTTGTAAAGCACAACGAGGGAGCTTCCCCTCCTAATTTGAAGAGCACTCATTGCGTAGTGTACATAGGCTGTTCGTAACAACTCTTACTCCAGAGGTGTTAGTTGTTACGCCAACACAATCTAAATATGCCCGGAGTTTGCTAGACAAGTTCAAAATGATAGATTGCAAAATCTCAGCACATATGGAGAAAGGGCTGAAGCTTTCAGCCAAAACCGACTCAAAAGTAATCAATGAGTTAGCATTTAGGCAACTAGTGGGCAGCCTTATCTACCTTACAACCACTAGACTTGATTTGAGTTATGTTAGTTACATTTCTTGTTTTATGACAGCCCCAAAGGCAGAGCATTGGGTTGCAGCGAAGCGTGTACTGAGATATGTGAAAGGGACACTTGACTTTGAGATTTTGTATAGCAGAAGCAAAGATCCTAAGCTGGTTGGGTTCACAGATTTAGATTGGGAAAGTTTTGTTGATGATAGGAAGTCCACTTCCGGATATGTTTTCAGTATTGGTACGAGTGTAGTCACATTGACCAGTAAGAAGCAGCAGGCGGTAACTCTTTCCTCGACAAAAGCAGAGTATTGAGGAACAGTTAAAGCAGCATGTGAGGCAATATAGCTTCGAAGGATGCTTTCAAAAATGCGAATGTCTCAAGCAAGGCCTTCACCCTTGTTTTGTGACAATCAAGGGGTGCTAAAGCTTAGCAAGAATCCAATCTTCCACGAGCGTACCAAACATGTGGAGCTTCATTGTCATTTCATCAGGCAACTTGTAGAAGATGGATTAGTGATGTTGCAGTATTGTCCAACTAAGGACTAGACTGTAGACATTCTTACCAAGTCCTTGAGTCCTGGCAAATTTGTAAAATTTTGGGATAAGCTTGGTGTAGTTAGTAGAATGACCATTAAGGGAAGGTATTAAAGTAATGTTTTATATTGTAACGGTCAATTATCATTTAGGATAGACTTTAAGAATCTTGTTTAATAAAATCATGTTTACTTTAGATATTTTTCCTTTGTGGATATGATATTTGTCATCCTTATCCTCTGTGGATAAGATTTAACTTTTTGCTTTATGAGTTGTCAATCTTATCCTATGAGTTGTCATCCTTATCCTTTACGGACAAGACATTTGTCATCCTTATCCTTTGTGGATAAGATATTTGTAATCCTATATAAGGATGCATTTATTCCTTATTTCTTAATAGATTTTTATGCAATCTTGGTTAACTTTCTGTGTGCTGTTTTTGTAATAAAAAGAAGAAACTAAGTAAAATGAAGTATGAAGAAGATGCAGATGGTAGTTGAAGTCAACCTCTGTTATGATCTTTAAATTACACTTGTTTCACAAAAGTTCAAATTTTTGTTACCAACTTAGTTTTGGCATTGTGAAGAATTTGGGCGACACAAAATCAAGATTGTGGGTGTTTGACATTGATTGGAGTTTGACAAAATTAATGTTAAGAGTTAGCACTTATTTCAGGTTTGGTTCTGTTTGCATTGGCATTGATGTTGAGTTCAGGTGCATTATTTCTATTTCTAAAAGAACTTTAGCATTGGAATGAGTGCACAATAAAAAAAGTAATTTTGATGTTGACAAGGAATTTAGTGCTGCTGAGTGCTTAGCCTCTTGATAAACTTTCTGGTAATCCAATATATAAGATATATCGTATATGTTAAATGAGAATGTGAGAATTTTTAACATTTAGTATTTATGCTTATACTTCGAAGTAATTAATGTAAAGCTTATATATTGTTTTTCCCGTTAATAATCAAGGATGAGTTTGTGTGATTAGTTACGCCAGTAGGCGTAACTCTACAATGGCAGCGCAACATATAGGTGATCAGCGAATCCGCGAAAGAAAAACAAAAATCTACATTCTCTATTCATGTGTAGTGATTTTTTATTGGTTTTTTCAATTATTTAAATTCGACAGCATCACAACATTCTATTTTCATTATTTAACTGCAATGATTTTTGTTGTGCAATGATTTTTTATTTATTTTAAGTTTGCTAATTGAACAAAAATAGATGCTTCGATATCTTTCGGCATATTTTATATAGATTTCTTAATAAGATATATATACTAATTATATGTACAAGTGCTCATAGTTAATGTGTAGTTGGGGGATAGAAGTTAATCACTTGTTTTGAGTACTATCAACCCATGTTCTTATATCATCACAGGAACTATTCTGGTTTCTCATTAGCCCTGCTTGCGTTTTGTGAGGCCTTGCGGTGAGGATTGTTCACATATGCTTTCTTTTAATGAGATCATTGTTTGTACTTTGTTCATGGATTCACATCTCCTTGTGGACTTTTTTTATGGTATGAGGATTGGGAATGTCTTTCTCTGTCTTCACAAAAGATGTCATTTCTGATAGATCCTCCTAAACAATCAGCTCCAGACTTCATTTTTTGGTTTGAGATGCTGGATGTGTCATGCTGCAAGAGCATTGTGACCAGGTCACTGCTATGAGATTGGGCAGGGAGTATGAAAGTTAAATGCCTTAACCTGTTGACAGCATGAATTTCATCACCAAACCATTTCTTGACTTGGATGTTATGAGAATAGCAGGTTGAGGCTGTGTAAGCCTTTGTTGGGATGTTCCTGTTTTATTCTCTGTTGATCCCCTCCTCAGGTCAGCTAATTTTTTTTTTTTTTTTTTCAGTTAAATATTTTGCTTTATTGCATTTCTCATTTGTCTCACATTTCTCATTTGGCTCACTTTATTGCACCTCTTGTTTTCATTTCTACTATTTCTCTATGGAGATGCATTATGCATGTGACTAGCATACACTGTTCACCGTTTTACTGTTTTATACGCTATTAGATATCTTTAGAGACTAGTGAATAATGGTATTTATATTTAGAAAACATACATTGATGCATAAATAATATAGTAAACCCTACATTTTTTTAATGTGTCTATTGTTTTAATATGCTCTTGTTAGTGTTAATGTGTATTCTCACCATTTAATCAACATTTTCTTTGTGCATTTCCACCCCATCTAGTGGAGGTTCACCAGACTATATGACCAAAGCCAATTTCCTCCTCACATATATAATTTCTCCACTTATTGGGGATTCAAAGATTAAACCTTTGCTACTTCTAAAAGAAGTCTTTTTCACTACAAAATGCATTGCATTTTTAGTTTATATAAAGGGAACAAGAATCTGATTGATCTCGTTTTTTCTTTTCCCTTGGTTATAATGATGTACAATAGTCTGAATCAAGAACTTGGAATTCGTGATGGAACCTGAACCCTCACAAAACCACCTTAAAATTAGCTTGAGTGAACCCATATCTGCTGTACCTAAAAGTATAATCTGCTAAAAACCACCTTAAAATTAGCTTGAGTGAACCCATATCTGCTGTATCTAAAAGTATAATCTGCTAAAAATTACAAATCATTGTCTCATATTCTTCTGGACAAATTACACACAATTGTTTCATACTCTTCTAGATCTGAAGCCCAAAAGTATGTATTTTATTTGCAGTTGTCAGATGCTAATGTGCACTGAAGAAAGAATTGTGTTGTTAGTACATAAAATTGGAATTTTTCCCTGTATCTACTTTTTTGCGACTTTCATAAAAAAACACAAAGCATGCATTGTGGCAGAGTGTCATCCTGAAAAGAGCCACACGCTTTCCTCAGATATGATCTAATATTGAAAGAATGAATTTTCTGGACTTGAACATGAAGATATTTGAAAGATGCCAATGCCTTCGAATATGCTTCTTGGAATATCGTCATGATGGATGACCTATTTGATTTTTTCCCTATATTGACTTTTAGGAGTTATGTAATTTAATGAATGTATAAGAAATCTTTTTATTATTATTGCTTTTTTGGTTGTTCTATGGATTGCCGATAGAATTGTTTTGAGTCTATAAAACATCCGTGTAATTTTGATTTATCAATTTGTGTCTACGGTGAATTGCCCAATCTCTAGCATCTGGAGAATATGTGTGCAGGAGATCAATCATGCTGGAGCTGGTGGGTTGTGGGCAGAGCTTGTAAGCAATAGAGGTATGTCAGAGTCTTTTCTTTGGCTGAACCTATGATACATTAGATGAACAATGTTTTCTATCTTGAGCTGTAGGCTGAGTTTGATACCTATTTGAAATGGTAGAACTATGAAAACTAGTAAGAAATTCAATTTTTTACTTGACTCATAAACACGTCTCTTTCTCCTACAAGAAAAGAAAATCAAAAGTTTGATGGAATTAGAAGTGTTTACTCTTGGAGTTGTTTTGTAGGTAAAAATTTTCTTTGGCTTTTCCTGAGTAGAGATGAGTATGCACTGCTATGAAGGAATACTATTATCAGCTTTAGATATGGGCAAAATTTGTTATAAAAAATAATATAATGTCATAATCTTCCATTTGTATAGGTTTTCTTGCAGGATGTATTTAGTCAGTATATCATACCTGACATGCTCTGATCATGAGTTTATTGGTTAACAGGATTTGAAGCAGGGGGGCCTAACACACCATCAAATATAGATCCATGGTCCATTATTGGAGACGTGAAATCTGTATTGTTGGTGACAGATCGTTCATCAAGCTTTGAGCGGAATAAAATTGCACTGCGGATGGAAGTCTTCTGTGACAGTGAAGGAACAAACCAGTGCCCTAAGGGTGGCGTTGGAGTTTATAATCCTGGCTACTGGGGAATGGTATTTAATATTTTTTTTTGCACTTGAGTATGTATTTCTTCTATTCTTTTGAAAGCATACAGATTTTTTGTACCATGTGGAACAGATATATTCTTTTGTACTTAAATTTCTATGCTTTTGTGTTTGTCAATAGCTACTTTTTGTAAATGCCTGCTTGTACATACTTAACAAACCGATGAAGTTGTAATCACCAATCAAAACTTAAATAGAAAAGCATCCCTGTATTGCTTTGCCCCATGCAGCAATATTTTAATAGAAAAATAGTACACATTCAACATTCTCAACCATTTTTTGCATTTGCCTTGCTGGAAATCATCTTTATAAACATGATTCAACATATGTCATCACTTACTCTTGAATCCTTGGCTAAGGTCACTCGTCACCCAACATCTGATTTCATAGATGTTCCAGTTGAATTAAGCAGAGAAATACATTATTGACTGTGGAAGTAAGTTTTCATCACATTTTCTTTAATTATCAAATCCTTTGAGTTATTTTGTGCCATATTATTTTTTTGTATTTCATCTGTTCTTTGTCTGGGGCTGCTAGCCTTCTTTGTCTTGTAAATATTTTTCTTTTAGCTTTTAATTGTTCTGTATAGTATTTGCTCTGTATATCAACAGGTTATGTTGCTATATGAAATAATTAATAATAGTAGGTCTTGAAGCATAGACTTAATGTAACTTTTCCTTTCTTTTGTAGCTGATGATTTTTTAATGCAATATGAAAAGCAAAACAGAAACTCATCTAATGTCGTATTCTCATCTCCCATTTACATCTTTTATTTGCCTCACTATGCCAACCTTATCTATTGTTCACTCTTTTTCTCTTTTCTTTTGATTGACCTTTTTATCAATGTTACCAAATTGGCCAGAAAACCTAGGCACACCTGGGTACAATTGATTTTGGAAAATCAGAATTTGGTTTGGTTTGTATGTGGATTCATCTAGGGCATGGTTTATTGTGAATGGATTTGTTTGAAATTGTTTGCGAGTGTCCCTGTCAAAATCAAACCCTAAACCCTAAATTGATTGTCATTTTCACTTACATTTTGTTTGAAGAGTAACAGGAGAATAAAAAACACTACACTTTGTTAGATGAGTAAGTAGTGCCATGAATTTACTCTGATTTTGCAACCATTTTCACTTTTTAAGGAGTCAGATAGCAAACATAGTTTTATTACAAGTGGTGCTGGGTTTGCTTGTGGTTCTTTTAATTTATCTTGTTGGTGTGAATGGGGTGTTTTATCTAACTAGCTCACCACCTAGGCCCTATTCACACTAGTTATTTAAGTTTACTTAGGGTATACATAGGATACTTATCATTTTATGTCTAAGTCATAAGATTAAGACACATGTCATAATCTTATGTAATCCTATGTCTCACCTTGGTTTATATAACCAAGGGGTTCTCTTTGTATTCTTATTCATTTCGATTGATCATATTCATGTACTCATATTGTGCATTTGTATCCTATCATAGAAAAGCATTATTCTCTCATATTTGATCTCTCTTTTACTTTCATTGAAGCTCCTAGATCTTGGGCGGCTACATCTTTAGCCAAATCTTGCTTGTATAGAGCATTGTATACCAACTCTTGTATGGTATTAGAGCTTGTAGGATTGTTTTTTATTAGTCTTTATTAAGAGATCTTGGTTGCGAATCTTGGTGGATCTTGAAAAGTTGAGTATGCTTTTCTCTTGCATCATATGATGATCTAGAGAATAAAAAAAAAGTTGATAGAAATATTAGATATTGGGGGGTTCCTCTTTGTGGCTTTGTATTGTAGGTTCATTTTGGAGCATGTCAGTGTAAATCTGAGATCAACATTGAGTTCAACAAGCTGGTTTAACATTTTGATTTGTCCAAATTGGACATGCGAGGATAGATCTAGAAGGGTTTGAAGTTGGGAGGCGCTTGTTAGATCTAAAAGGTAGCTGCGGTTTTGGAGCATTTTGAGTCAAATTTGACTCTACCATTGCTTCTAGAAGGCCCAAGAACTTTAGGAATGATTATCAATTCGTCAAATTTGGGCACTTTTTCCCTAGTCCCTTAGAGGTTTTTTTGGCCCCCTCCGTCATAGTGATCGTATGGTGTTCATACAATTATAGTCTACACAAGCATGCATCATCGATCGTGGTTAGGTAATAGGTTTTGCTTTTTAATTATTTTTTTCAGAATTAAAAAATGAAGTTTCTACAAATAGGCTATGTAGAATACCCTGTATGCACAATAGATTGTAGAAATATGTGGCTACCTATGCTTGCCATGTGGGACATCGCTATCGGTTGTGTTCTCGCCACATAGATCAGCAATACAACTTGTTTCTTGGTGGTAAAAGATCTTCTAGTTGGCTTCCAATTGATGGTGACAACTATCGCTCAGATTGACAAAAATAGTCAACAAATAGTGCATGAGGCCGGTGAACAACTCTTGCATCCCCATGCAGTTATTAGACCAAAACAAGCAGTTTTCACTCTTAGACGGAAGTTTTAGAAATCCGCTAGCGGTTTTGTAGTTAGGTGGAATATTTTGTCAGCCAAGGAGAGTATTCCGTCATAGTTGTAGACATTAGCCGTCTTCTCCCCCAACTAGCCCCCCACTTCATTTGCATTTTTTGGTTTTGCAGTCCAACTTCGTAGGCTCCATTTCCAATCATCTTGGATCCTTTTTGCGAGCAATTTTCTTTTGATTTGGGTAGAATTCATGTGTTCCATAGTGGTGCAAACAATTTTTGATTTTGATGTTTGACTTTTCCAAAAATTACAGATTCTCAGAAGTGTTGTTGAGTAGTTCTCATTTCGGGAACTTCCAAGGATTTGTTTGGTTTCATATGGTAAGATGTTTTGGTGTAGTTTTTTTCAAAGTTCATAATTTTTTGTGTACTTTGCAAATCATATTGGTCTCATTCTGTCAAAAAATTGTAGTTTATTTCTATGGTTGAATGTGACATTTGCATATACTAAGATCAAGACCACTTTGTTGTTTATGGAAAGTGGAACCTGTAATCACATTAACTATAAATTGCCAAGATTATATATTGTTGGGAGGAATCATTGATTGAGTAATTTGGAAGGCTAATTTTGTGGTGGTTGATTGCTTTCATTTCTTTGTTGTGTGTTCTTGCAATAAGGAAAACTCAAGTTGAACTCCTAATTCCATATAATTATGCTTCATGGAGCCATTAGTATGAAACTATATAATGGGAGAAGGTTTTCTAGGATATATAAAAGAAACTATTTTTAAACCTATTGATGCTAGTGCAAAGGTTGTATGAAAGATCAATTGTGAGAAAACACTTAGATGCATTTTTTCATTAGTCTCTTTTGATTTACATTTTCATCTTGAGTCGTGCAAAACACCTAAGTAGGCATGGGATATTTTTGGAAAATTGTATGGTAAAACTACTAAGATTAGGGGATATCAAATTGTAATGATTTGATGAATCTTGATCCTAAAGGTTTTGACCATATCTAAGACTACATCCCCAAGATTAAGCAATTAATAACATAGCTAAAGGATTGCAAGATTATTAAGGAGGATTTACAACTGATTCTAAATGTGTTATCCAAGCTTGGTCTTGAGTATTCAATATTTGTTTCTAGCTTTCATACCCATTGGCTTTCTATGGGAGTTGCATTTGTCGATCCTAGTTTTGATGAAATTTCAAATCTTCTCATCCAAGAGAAAGTGAAGTTAATTCAAATGGTTCTCATCAAGTCTTCTAAACCACAAGCATTGGTGGCTAGTGAGCCTAAGGTACAAAAATAATTAGGGAATCCTGGAAAAAGCAAAAGAAGAAAAAGAAAAATCTACACAAAGATTCTGAATCCTTTCCCTCTTAGGGGAATCATCTAAGAAGGAGAAGCCCAAGTGTGCATATTGCAAGAAATCAGAGATGATGAGCATCAATGTTATTCAAAATAGATTGATGAGTTGAAGCATTTTCTTAAGAAGAATCAAATCAATTTTCCTTCAACAATGTTAGGGTTTCATCATCTTGTTTTTCAGTTTTCTTCAAATTTAGAGAGACACAAAGGGGCAAGCTCTTGTTGCAGTTGTAGCTTCTAAGTCAGAAATATGAATACTTGATTCTAGAGCTTCACATCATATAACTTCATTGCAAAGTATGTTCTCTTCATTTGAATCTTGTTTATCACCACACATCTTGATGGCTAACAATACATATATGCATGTTTGTGGGAAGGGATCTATTGCATAGTAGCGAGACTCGCGACTCGGCTCAGACTTGGTTAGGGTGACTTGACTCGCGACTCGGGACTTGACGCTTGGACTCGGTGCAAACTCAACATAGACTCGGCAAAATAAAAAAAGTTGAAAAAACCCTAGAAATTTAGAGATTTTTAAGGATTTAAAACTTGTTTCAAGCACCCTTTATTGAATAAACCTTAAAGACACAATAACATCATTAAATAGAAGCAAATTTGATCACATACACATGTATACAATGATCACATAAGTATAAAGTACACAAATTGTAGTTGAGCTGCTGAAGGAAATAGCATACTTAGATATATAAATACAGTCAAATGTATTCAAAACTCATGGAATATGAAATCCATGACATCAAATGTTCCATATAAATATGAAATATCAAAAAAATAGCCACAAGTCTATGGCTTAGTGGAGCCAGCATCCTTCCTACGAAGGCTTCTAAGGGTCCTCGATGCTGTAGTAGTTGCAACCATAGTCTTTGCTTGTGTCTCCATGCCACTCTCACCAACAACAGCTGTGTCTCCTCGTGCTCTAGCCTCCTCCTCAGCCATGGCTACAACCTTAGTCTCTCTCTCTGCCTGGTCCACCTAATCAAGGTCCTCGTCACTAAAGACTGCATCTGTAGCCTCAGTGATCCACTCAGACTGTGGATCAACCTCCTCTAGCCTGATCGGGGTGGAGTCGTGGTCAAAAATCTTCCTGTATTTGAGGCGAAGGTTGTAATGAACATACACCAAATCATTCATCCTGTCCACTGATAGTCTATTGCGCTTCTTGGAGTGTATGTGCTCAAACATACTCCACTTGCGCTCACAACCAAATGAACTGCATGGATGGCTCAATATACAAATGGCAACTTTTTGAAGGTTCAGTGTATCGGAACCAAACATATGCCACCAACTATCTGAAATGAGAAAAAGAAACAAAATCAATCTCATTTCCAACTTTAATTTTCAAGATTCAAGTTTCAAGTTTCAACATTTAATAATAAATTTTAATATAAAAAGATGAAAATTATGCCCTTAAATATATTTTTACCTGGCAGTAATGTTGTCCTACTCTCTTTGCACAAATGACGTGCAAAGAAGTCTCCTTGTGCCTTAGTGAAGGCATCTATCTCGTGCACTATCTGTGTAGTAACAACAGGCAACATCCGCTTGATCGTCGAGTAGAGCCCACTAAGAATATCTCTATCTGCATGTAGATCACAGCTGAATTGGAAGGCCGGATTTAGTAAACATGCGGCTGCATGGATGGGCCTATGAAGTTGGTGGTGCCATCTTTGATCAATGATCTCCCAAATGGGACGATACTTATCCTCAACTCCACCATAGACGGATCTAATGGCCTCTTTGGCCCTATCCATGCCCTCATAGATGTAGCCCATTGCGGGCTTCTCCCCATCAGCAACTCGTAGGAGAACTACCAAGGGCTCGATAAACTGCAAAGTGCAAACATTGTGAAACATTAACTTAAGTAAGTGAACGAAAATAAACAAATAAAAGTAAAATATGAATAAAAATTAAAAGTAAAACATAATGAAGAATTAAATTTTACCTTCACAATCTCCTCCGCTGGTGTCCAAAAACTTGGCTCATAAAAAATGCAATCAGCCACAACAAGCCCTACAGTGCTTGTAGCATAGGATGAGGAAGACCACTCCTCACCAACAAACATGCCCCTTAAAGCTGCCCTTGACCGAATCAAGGATTGCAATGTTTTAAAATTTGTTGAAAACCTAGTGATGCCAGGACGAGCCAACTCCCTCAACCCCGTGTATTGCCTCATAAGATTAAGCACCCGTGTGTGATTGTATACAAATTTGCAAATTTTTTTGTGGAATCCACACATGTTTTGATCCATGGGAGCTTCCCAAGATCCTCCAATATGAGGTCAATGCAATGGGCGGCACATGGAGTCCAAAATATAGTAGGGTGCCTCTCCATCAATAATCTACCAGCAACAACATAATTTGCTGCATTATCTGTCACCACTTGAACTACATTCTTTTCTCCCACCTCAGCTATCACCTCTATAACCTCACAAAGGTATGTGGCATTTTTGATTTGGGCGGAAGCATCAATGGATTTGATGAAGACGGTGTCACCTGAAAAAATAAGCAAAACCAATTATTCAATAAATTAAAAACCATAAATCAGCCATATTAAATTATTAATCACTAAATCAAATTCAAATTTCAAATTATTCAATGCATAGAGGGAAGTACAATTACCTCTGGAGGAAACTAGAAAATTAAGGAGTGTCATATTTCTCCTATCGGTCCAATCATCAGGCATGATGGTGCAACCCGAACACCTCCACTGCAAGCGCTGCTCCTCTAATTGTGCTTTTACATCTGCCACCTTTTGAGTCAAAAGTGGGCCTTTTAATTCATCTTCAGTAGGGGCTTTGAACCCCACCCCAAATATGGTTATGGCATCAACCATGTTTTGCCAAAAAGGAGACCTAAAACATGTCATAAATAAATTAATAAGTTACTTAGATAAGTATTGTAAAATGAAAAGTTTTAAGTTTTTAACTTTAAATTTGAATTTGATAATGAGATACATCTAGATTCTAGATTCTAAAATTTAAATATAAATTTTAAAACAATTAAACGAAAAAGAATTACCTGGCTACATGGAAGGGAATGGTGCAATAGTACTAGAAATCTGCAATTGTTTTCTTCACTTCATCATGTACGTCCTTGTTCCAACCCATGCTCTCAAGCGACAGTTGGGAACCAGGAGTAGTGCGTGGTACAAAATATGAGTCCACCCTAGATTTACAAACTCTAGGGCCAATGCTAACACTCCCACTACCACTAGCAGAAGCAACGCCAATAGCACTAGGAGTAGTACTAGTAGCTAGTGCAGTAGCAGAAGCACTAGCAGAAGCACTAGCACTAGGACAGTATGGAGGCATGGAAGAAGCATCTCCAACAACACCAAGTCCTTGTGGCTGTCCAACACTCGCCAACTCCTCCCTCTACCTCTTTTTCATTTCTTTTTGTAATTCAAATGTTTCTAATTGCACCTGCACTTCACGAACAGCCTCAGGAGGTGCTAGTGTGCAGCCCATTGCATCATGGACGGGTATGCGTGCAATATGATATTTCAATCTGTTTATTCCTCCATGATATATTGTTTTGCAATATTTGCATTTTGCCTCTCCTTTTTTCATTTCGGCAAATATTTCATCATGTTTCTAAGCAAGGTCTTTTTTGCCTGGGGTTTGACTTTGAGAGATTGTGAAAGTATGGTATGATTTGCAAATGAAAGTGGCTGCAATAACAAGTAAGGTTTCTAATATTATTTAAGTTGCAACTTGCAAGTAGGGTTTGTAAAAAAAAAATGCAATCTCAAAAAAACAATTATTTTACAAATTACAATGAATTATTTGTTAAAAAAACACAAAAAAACCAATTAAAATCAAACTTACCTCTTAAATCTAGCTTGGAATGCAATGCAAACTCCTCCCAATTGCTGGTAATGAGCTCTCAATGCACCCCCTTGCTGGTATGAAGCTTCCCAAATGATATCTGAGCTTGGATTTGTCTTCAACAGCTTGTTGGTTGCCCTACAATGATCTCTTCTTTTTCTTCACAACTCTCTCTTCTCCTCCTATTTTGCCAAATGAATGAAATGAGGTTGCTTTTAGGGTTGGGGAGATAATATAAGTAAAAAAAAAAACAACTTAAAACTTTAATTTTATGTTTTTTTTGGCCTTTGCTGTGCCAGTCGCGTCCAGGGCTCAGGACTCTCCCGGATGTGGCGCGTCTGGTGAGTCCAGCACAGATGCGGCAGGACTTGGCTGCGTCCGAGTCCGGGCTCCGAGGACTCGGCCAAGGGTGCTCGGCTCGGGACTCGCCGAGTCCTGGTGAGTCCGGGCAAGTCTCGTTACACTAATCTATTGACATAGACAAAGTGTTAGGAAATATTGCATTCGACCCACAATCTTAATCCATTTTCTACATAACCCCATGAGAGAAAAACATGCATACAAGTAACCCTAATGCATAGATCAAATAGACAAGCCACAAGATAAAACAAGATATACCCTAGGAAAACCCTCAAGAGGGAAAAACCTAGCCTCCAAAAACATCCATACTTCATCATATTATTCAGCAAAAAAGCAATACAAGAGTTATAGTGAATACCTCTGAAGCATCAAGCCTTTCAATGCATCCTCATGTGTCCAAACATGAATCCGCACATCCCATCCCATGCTTCACATATGCACTCTTCAAAAAGACTCAATAATGACAACCCACTCATCTAGCCAACCTTAACCACTAAACATGTGCTTGCTTTTATAGACTCAAGCTCACACAAGTACAACCAAGTGGTAAGATATAACCATGTGGCACAAAACCATGTGAACACAAAACCACTAATCCCTTATTTAATATTGGGTACCCCAATATTAAATTATTATCACATGTTTCCCACACATTAAACAATAATACAATATTATAATACAACATAAAGTGATCCCCAAATAATTACCTAGTGTGATTAACCACACCACCTAGGTGCATCACAACTAAATAATTACTTAATTACATTATAATAAATCATTTTATGCAATGGTGTACAACACCATATGTCAACACGAAGGATCATTTAATGATGTTCTTTGTGTTTCATTATTGTCAACCAATATCCTTTCTATCTATTAAATCACACATGGGAGTAGGAAAGAATGTTGAGTTCACACCAAATTCTGTCATCATTCGGGATTTGCTTATCAAAGATTTTTTTGCAGTTGGGGAGGTTGATCATCAATTTCAAGTGTACACCTTCTCACATTTTGCTCCTGTTGTTCCTTTGGCTGATGTACACACTCAAGTAACTAGTGTGGACACTTTTGAGGAGATATGGTCATTTGAATCTTGGTGTTCTTTCATCTACTAAGGTTTAGAGATATGTATTGACATTCCATCTCCTCCATCTGTTGTTGCTTCTGATGAGACTAGTATTGCTATGACTTATAATTGAGATTAGGAGGACATTCATTATCTTCCATATATTGCTACTAGGGATGAGTACTTGACAACTGTTGCAAGTTTGTTTTGTGAGTCCTACCTTGCAAATTTATAGGACATTGTTGAGGATATTCATCTCTTCTTTAATGTTACTTTCTATGGAGTTGCATTATCTTCTTCAATGTTGTGAGGGAATCTTTAGACCCTCTTATTCTTTCTCTATTTCATCATTTGTCACATTTTGGCATTGATGTGGGGTCCCTTGAGCAACATTTAGAGGATGCATCATTGTTTTTGGATTCTATTCTACATTCATCTCTACTAGATTTTGGATTGTCATCTTTATTAGTGTGGCTTGGAACACTTGATTTGATTGTGGTAGCTTTCGACATCGATATGGGGACACTTGAGCAGAGTTCAAAGGCTTCACACATCTTGATCTTTTTAACCTTATATTCCTTTCAAGAATGGGAAGACATCTTGAATACATTATTGGTTCACTTTGCTATTTAGCTCCTATCAATGGCGTGGAGGGGTAGACATGACCTCTGTTGAAAATTGACAACGACCACCATAGGTTTATTGATGTCTTGTTTTCTCAAGTTGTAGGATATTTGGAAATCACAATCAACAACTTCTACAATGTAATGTCCCCATTTTAGGCCTCCGCTTTCCAGTGATTATTAGCCTATTCCTGGAGGCTCGTAGGCTAGTTGGAAGTGAAATTAGGGTTTCCTATGAGGTTTCAATTGAGCTTTTGAGGGTCTGCATGCAAGAGTTTTGCAGTAAGGTTTTTGAGTCTTTTTGAGTTTTCAGAGAGCTTCTCAATGGTATAACATGCATCTGCATCGCATGACCTTTCTCAGACTTAGTATTTTTAGTAAGTTACGATGGCTGCCCGGTCTGTGTTTAAAATGAGTTTGGAGTCACTATTTTTAGTAAGTGCTAATTATGGCAGTGCTATTTTTAGCAGCAGTTCAACAATTCAGCACGTTGTCTATTTTTGGTAGTAAGGCAGTTCAATTTTGGCAAAGGTGTCTCCAGTCTTCTTGGGCTCAAAAAGGAAATTTTATAACTTAAGTCATATTTTATTGTTACTTTTGGACCCCTATGCCTAGACATATGACTTCAAGTTGTTTTTAAAAGAGGGAATTATACTTGGACGTCCCAATTAGAGAATTAAATATTCAAAAGTGAAATATTTGCCTAAGTCTCAAATGGACGCCTAGGAAGATGAAACAAAAGCATTCAATAATATTTTATTATTCCTCAACCTTTGGGCATCCCTCTTGGAGGTTAAAGAAATGATTCAAATTCCAAGAAGAGAAGTTATATATTCAGTGCCTTGCTCTCACTTTGGCATCCGTGATTGTTTATTGTATCAAATTGCTGCTGAATTGAATTCAGAGCCCTTGCTTCAAGGAATGCATACCTCCTAGCACCATTTGGTTTCGTACTTGCAAGATAGTACCTAGCTGAATTCAAAAACTGTGCTTCATTCAAGAGTGCAGATTGAGCTTATTGGAGTTGGAATACTTTGTTGATTTCAGATTGCTAATGTATAATCTGATTTTGACATTGCTGGAAGTGCTTGGCTGAAGCACGTTTTTGTTCATAACTTTTGTGGGATTTTGCTATCATTCTGGGTATTGTTCCCGTTGATTCCTCTACCCTAGGTGCCCATTTGTTCAAGGTTTCATGATTTTTTTGAGAGTCTTGGGATTTCTAGATCAGATCGCCCCTTTTGAAGATTGTACCTTTTATTATGGCTGCATTGAGAAGTGTGCATTAAATATCTTAGTTGTGTTGTGATGTCTTCTCAGAGTGGTCTTGGTCGTCCAACTTCTAGCTCTCATTCGCATTCAGTTTCAGATCAAACAAAGGAATTTGGAGCAAGATATGAGCATTTAGGTGATTTCGGTGCTTGCTGGTCTGATTTTTTGCTCGCTGCATTTTTATATCAGACCTGATATATTTCATATATTCATCATGATTCTTGTTGGTTATGTTGTATTTGACATTGGAGATTCTTCCCTAACATGTCAATGATCCATTGCTATGTATATCTCGTTTCTAGTGCAGCTGAAACTTTATGTTGTAACACTGATTTTCAGTAGTATTGATCAACCTTTATATTTCTGCACTTTATATTCTTGTATATCTCACTCCCACTGAATAAGTAGTCGAGTTGTTTACATTTCAGTTTGTTTTATCACTCCTGTTGAATAAGTGGTTGAGTTGCTTTACATTTCTATTTGAATTTCTGCTCCCGCTGAATAAGTGGTAGAGCTCTTTATGGTTGGCTCACTGCCTAAGCATTTACTTTTCCATAATGGTTGGCTAGCCGCTTGCAGCATTGTACTTTCAGTTTCAACTTTCTTCTAACGATCCCCTCACACTGTATGCTCTCACCTTGCCCACACTGGGATTTGGGTGATCAAAAAGTGAAGGGTTATCTTTCAGTTGGTTATAATTATTGGGCTAATGTTAACAGGTGAAGTTTCATGTGTTCAAAATTCAAAAATAAACTAAATGGGATATTTCATACAAATGACCTAATCTAGAAATCATAGTCAACAATTACTACAAATGATCTAATCAAATGAGGTAGGGGTTCCATCCTAGCCTCAAAAATAGCAATCAAGGGATGTCATCCTCAATGCTCGCAAATACTTCGCCAAATAACCAAAACTATTATGGAAACTGGATGCCTCAAAATGACAAGTTAACTTGAAGATATACCTATCCATAGTTTTAGGTCCCATGGTCCCAAGGTTGGCCCTCAAATTTGAAGATATACCTATCCATAGTTTTAGGTCCCATGGTCCCAAGGTTGGCACTCAAATTTGACTTTGAAAATTAATTTAAATTAATACACACACACACACACATATATGTTTGTGTGTGTGTGTGTGTATTATGGTAGCGTTAAGAAACATTTTTGTCTTGTTGATGGTGTTAAAGGCTGACTAAAAAGGAATGGACGTGAAATTCGCTTCCCCCTTTCTTTTCATCAAACATCTTAATTGTGTTAAAATATCCCATGATTATGAGTGTTGGGAAGATGTGTCTCAACCTTGCAATTATATACGGTTTATTGTTGATAGGATGTATATATATTTATATATATTTCCTAGTTACATCGATAGGTGTATACAATGGTAGCAAAGAACAAAATGTGAGCATGTTAACTATTTCAAGAAACTCCTAAAATGGCTGACATATATTAAATAATGATATATTGTAAATCTGGATTGTTCATTATTAGGTTTTAGATCTATGGTGGATATTTTATTGGCATGTCTTGCCCTAGAATGTAACCATATTTTATGAGGGCATTGTATTACGGCTACGGTAGAGATTGTGATGATTTCTAAGAGTCTGATAGCGGTCGTGTTGTCTCTGGATCTCTAAGTGGTGATACTCCTGTGAGAAGTTTTCTTTGCAAGTATATTGTAATCTTTGTGATTTTTGAATAATATATTGAGCGGCTTTTGGAGTGGGGTTTTTCTCTCGAAAGAGTTTTCCCCATGTAAATCATTCTGTTGTGGTATGCATGATATTTATATTATTTCTATTTAAGTTTATGTAACTGTTAAAGATCTGTAAAGTTTTGGATTATTCTCTTCTCAAGATTAGTGTAGGAAGTTGTTCCGCTACCTGAAATATCCTGAACCAATTTTTTTTTATTTTTTGCCAAGATCATAACAATGCAGAAAGCACCCGTTAGGGTTAGTTCGAATCAAACCAGCAGTTACAAATAACTCGTTGCCAAGAATGCGCACTCAATCTCAACACGAGAGAGGCTGTCATATGGCAAGAGGATCATCAGTACATTAAATCAGAACTGCAACTGAAAGTACTCGACACCAAGTATGTGCTACCCAAATCCAAGATGGAAATGAGGCGACCATATGGCGGAGATATAAAGAAATACAAATGCAACTTCAGAATGTAAAGTAGGCGGCAAGCCAGCCTCTTCCGCTTATCTAGTGGGTATTACAAAACGAAAGAGAACAAGTACAAAAAGTAAATAGGTGGCAAGCCAGCCTCTTCCACTTATCCAGTGGGAAATATAGTAAATTCAAGAGCAGAAGAGAGAATGTTGACAGTACTACTGTGCAGCTTACAAAATATCAGAAGATGCCTGCAATGAACATGATTAGGAGCTCTCCACTGCTGCAGTAATAGATATAATCATTCCAAAGCCAAATATGACTTTCCAGACACAAACCCTTCACCCAAATGCAAATTACTCGAATCTGATATGACAGATCAGCAGCATGAATGACAGAACCAACACTCTAAGAACTCACTAAAATGCTTGTATCACACACAATACTCATCCAAAAGTCACCAAATCAAATGCAAAAGCTTCCTAAGATGATGGCGCCCAAATCACAAACAAGAAACTGACCTTAACTGTTGCTATTTATTTTGGCACAAATTTCCAAGCAAGGTGAGATGGTACGACCCTCAAGGAAGGGCAAATTCTTCAAGTAAAATTCAATTCTTGCTTATAAAATCTGAGACTTGGCAAGAATGGTCGCCCAAGGCAGAGAAACACAAATGGTCAATACCCAGAATGATAATAAATTTATTTTCAAAGTTATGAGTGAAACTACAGTTTCAGCTTGTCTTCAGCAACTCCAGAAAATGATAAGAAATGCAATAAACAGAACTTCTAATGACAAAACAACACTACAATGCAATCCTCACTACATAAATTCACTCAAAACTAGCAAACCTCTCTACTAGGTGCTATCTTTCAAGCACGAAGTCGAGCCAAGGCTAGGAGGCATTCATTCCTCGAAGCAGTCCCAACACCATTCCGGCAGCACAACAATACTCAAGATATAAGATACTGAAATGAAGACCCAAGGCTCCTTTTTATAATTTTGAGAAGACACCTCTAGAAGCTTCCAGAAGGTGCGCCCCACTCCCCAAGATGCTTTTAGGGTTTTGACTTGTCCAAGTCTCCCTTCAAGATGGCGTCCTTTTTCATAAAGGCAATTTTCTTTTAATTTAAAATTATCTTCTCTCCAAAAGTTGGCGTCCCACCTCCAAGAGCAATATTTGACTTTAGAAAGATTAAAACTTTCCCTGATGATGCGTCCACCCATGAGGTCCCCCTTTTCAGAACAACTTAAAGTCATGAAGCTAGGCCAAGGGGTTATAACATTATAATATAACATTATTTTAATTAAAATACTTATCTCTCCAAAAAATGCATCAAAAGGCCAAAACAATATTACCAACTGAACTGTTAGAAGAGGAAAGCCTGCTGA
This sequence comes from Sequoia sempervirens, assembly GCA_007258455.2. Classification (NCBI taxonomy): domain Eukaryota; kingdom Viridiplantae; phylum Streptophyta; class Pinopsida; order Cupressales; family Cupressaceae; genus Sequoia; species Sequoia sempervirens. The sequence continues at coordinate 17,527 of VDFB02015556.1, read as the reverse complement.
GCTGATGCTGACTAGACCACTGCTAAAAATAGAATTTACTAAAAATAGTAAATTCAAGAAGTTGCTTAGAATGCAATTCATGCGACACCATTGCGAAGCTTTCTGAAAACCCATAAAGAATTCGCAATCCAAAATCCCAAACTCCAAGATGTAGCCGTCATAACTTACTAAAAATAGTAAGTCCGGAAAGTTTGCTCGACGCAGTTGCATGTCATACCTCTGCGAAGCTCTCTGAAAACCCAAAAGGAATCCAGAATCCAAACAGTCAAATTCCGACAAGCAAAACCCTGAATCTTCAAGAGTACCCACCAAACAGTCGGAAACCCGAATTCTGCCTCTGACTAGCCGACAGCACCCCGGGGATAGGCCATCAATCACTGAAAAGTGTAGTGCTAAAAATGGGGACATTACACTACCTTAGCTTCCTTACAAGTGGTATCAAAGCCTGATCACCTTTGGTTTCGGTTGTTTGGTTTTGGGGTTTTTGAACTAATCTAGATTTGAGTGGGGAGCTTGTCAGAAGACACTTTGTGATCTTGCTGCAAGAATTTTCAGATGGCAAGTTCATCGGGGAGAATAGAGGTGGAGAAATTTTTTGAAAATAATTTTGAGATGTGAAAGCTAAAGATGGAGGATCTGTTGATAGATTGAGATCTGTGGGATGTTGTTGATGAGAATGTTTCAAGGCCTGCAGATCCTACTGAAGGTGCTCAATATGATGTTATGGTCCATAAAGCCAAGGGTCTAATTAGATTGTGCTTGGCAGACTCTGTTTTAATCAATTTCCATGAGGAGACCTTTGCACAAAAACTATGGAAGAAGCTTGGTGAGATGTATCAAGCCAAATCTTTAGTGAACAAGATTTTCTTGAGGAAGAATTGTATTCCTTGAGAATGGAAGAGGGTGGACGAATTACAGACCACCTGGAAGCATTCAATATGTTGGTGGCTTAGTTGGCATCAATTGGTGTTAAAATGGATGAGGAAGAGAAATATCATATCCTTTGTTCCTTTTGCACGATTAGGTGGGATTCTTATATTGGGGAGTATACATTATGAAGATTGAGAATTGTGGTAGGATCTTTGCTTTTTGAAGAGATGAGGAGGAATATCTATGTTTCCAAGAGGGCCTAAATGTTAAGTGGAAGACCTGGGAAAAAGGCAAGAAGAATGAGAAGCATATGTAAATCAAGTCAAGGAGATCTAAATCTCTTGGAAAGGCCAAAGTTATTTGTTGGAATTGCGGTAAGCCTAGACATGTTCATAAGGAATGCAAAGAAGAAAAAAAAAAAGAAAAGGAAGAAGAAAAAGAAGAAATTTGATTTTGATTCCGAGTTCGAGAAGGAAGATGGTGACGCATTCATTGCAGCTTTGGCAACTCGTGCAGGTAATGATGCATGGTTAATTGACCAATCTGCACACCTTCTGTTCTTGACCAACAACTTTGAAACTTGGAGGCTACGTCATGTATACTTCCTCCTTCAACTCACCGTTGAGGAAAGCACTCTTCACATCCATCTGATGGACCTTCCAACCAAATTGGGCTGCTAAGGTAAGGACGAGCCGTATGGTACTCATTTTGGCTGTAGGAGCAAAGGTCTCCTCATAGTCAATGCCTTCTTTCTGTGAGAACCCCCGTGCAACTAGATGAGCTTTGTACTTGTCAAGGGTTCCGTCAGCTTTGTATTTCACCTTGTACACCCATTTGCAGCTAATGGGCTTCTTCCCTCGAGGAAGATTGGAAAGAACCCAAGTGTGATTCTTCTGAAGACTATGGTATTCTGATTCCATCGCCTTTTCCCACTCAGATATCCCTTTTGCCTCTGAATATGTGGGGCTCCCGCCGCAGCTCCTTGTGAATGTTGGCCATGAGGCAGTCCCAGCATGAGCTCTTGTTGCTCTTGTTTTGGATGATCTGCCCTCGATGAGCTCCTTCCGGCCTGAAGATCACCAATGGTCTTAGCCCACCATTTAGGCAGAAGAGTAGAAGTGCCAACATCGGATGCATGAGGAGGAGTTGGAACTGGTACTGGATCTAAAACGAGTTCAACAGGTTGAAGTTCAACATCATCAGGAGGAAAATCGTGTTGAGCATCATCCAAAACAGAATCTGCATCATCCCTCCCATCAAGTGGACCCTAGCGAGTCGGGGCCCACATGGGGCACTGTCGGTGATCCTCGTCACGGAGCAGGTGAAAGAGTGAAATGGACCTCGTTCCTCATCAAAGACAACATCTCGACTGAAGATAAGACGATCAGTGTCTATATCAATCAGCCTATATGTCTTGTGGTTGTCACTGTACCCTGTGAACATGAGTTTCTGGCTCTTGGAATCCAGCTTAGTGTGCTTGGCCTCTGGAATCCAAACATACACAAGAGAGCCGAAAACCTTCAAATGACTGATCCTGGGTTTGCGACCAGACCAAACTTCCTCAGAGTCTTCCCCTTAACAGCATGAGTGGGTGACCTATTAAGGAGATAGACTGACATATTGACTGCTTCTGCCCAAAACTTGGTAGGAACACTCCTGTGTTGCAACATAGAGCGAGCCATCTCAACAATCGTACGATTGCGTCGCTCTACAACACCGTTTTGCTGAGGAGTGTAGGGTGTGGTCAACTGACGTTTTATCCCATGAGTATCACAGAAATTGGAGAATGCACTAGAACAAAATCCCCCCCCATTATCTGACCTAAGAGTTATAATACAAGAACTGGACTCTTTTTCAACCAAGGCCTTAAACTTCTAAAATACATTAAAAAACTCTGATTTCTGTTTAAGAAAGTACACCCACATTTTCCTACTATAATCATCAACAAAAAGTAGAAAGTACTTGCAACCAGTTACAGAATAAGTAGACATAGGGCCACAAATATCAGCATGAACTAATTGAAGTACCTTAGAAGCTCGCCAAGAGTCGCCATCCTTGAACGGTGTGCGATGCTGCTTCCTGGCCTGACAAGCACCACAAACACCCTGATGCTGAGTCTGAATGTCAGGTAAGCCATCGACAAGTCCCTCCCGAGCAAGCTGAGAGAGATAGTGCACGTTCAAATGCCCGTACCGCTGGTGCCAAAGATTGGTGATAGCTGAATTTCTGGCTGCCAAGGCTAACTCCGGAGAATCACTAGTGTCCACAAGCCTGTAAAGGCCATGATCCTCTATCCCAACGGCCACCGTTGTGCGAGTTTTGCGATCTACAATCGAACATCTGTGCGAGCTGAACACCACATCCATCTGGGGAGAATGCCGCATTATTTGACTGATTGAGAGAAGATTGAGCTCGATATCAGGTACATAATACACGTTGAGGAATATGAGATCCCTCCTGCCAGACTGAACCTGAACAGTGCCTATGCCGACAACTGTGTATTCCTCACCTCCTCCAAAAATCACTGAGTCAGTGCAAGGGGAAAAGTCTGTGAACCAGTCATGCCTATGTGAGAAATGACGCGAGGCACTAGAATCTATGTACCAAGCAGAGGATTTGACATGGTCTGCGGGCCTTTTTTCCATGAGTGCATAAAAGGCAGATTCCTTCTGCTCAGAGTGCTCGGCGACATTCACTTTTTGCTGAAACCCTCCCTGCTTCTTTTGCTCAGAAGCCAAATCAGCACGGCAATCTTTCTTGATGTGGCCAAATTTATGACAGCAGTTACACTGAACATTTTTCTTCTTCGGATTGGTGGAGGTCTGACTTGAGCCTTTCTGCTGTGAAGGCTGACCTCTCCCTTGATGCTTCGGCTGGGTTTTAGCTGCAAAAGCCTGCTCCGTGGAGGATGATGATTCACTGCTACCGAACTGTTGTCTCCAACGATCCTGCTGCAATAGGATAGTGCATAAATTTGGAAACTTAAGATCAACATTAGCAGATGTAATGTTGAGAGTCTCTATGAAGTGTTCATAGGACTTCGGTAGACTCTTCAGGGTGATCACGACCATGTCTTCCTCCATTTTCCGACCAATCGCCTCCAATTGATCTCTGATCTCTTGGATTTTATTCAGGTGCGCTTGCAGAGTTGTCTTCTCATCCATCATGATAGAAAACAGCATATTCTTCAAGAAAAACGCACGGCTTTTGTCGGAAGTTTCATGCAAACCCTTCAAGTGATCCCAGATCTCCTTAGCTGATTTTCCAAGTGGAATCTGAGGGAGCTGATCATCAGTAACCGAAAGCTTAATAAGCATGACGGCTTCACGATTCTGCTCATCAAACTTCTCCTGATCCTTACCCGCCGTTTCGAGACGAGTAGCTTTGCCGAGGATCATTTGATCAAGGCAGCGGTATTCAAAAATTGTCAGCATCCGCTGCTTCCAGGTGTTGTAATTTTTGCCATTAAATCTCTAACTGCCCTCCAGCATTAAATTACTTAAAATGGCCATCTTCACGCTTTTCGAGGCACAAAAAATGAGGTACTGAGAAGAGGCTGATGCACGAAACTCAAGGCACAAATTCCAATGCAAAAAATAGAGGCAAATTCAGGTACAGACTGCAGAAAGTACAATGTACGAATGGCACAAAATTCAAGGCACAAAAACGATGCACCCAGAAAATTCGGAGACCAACCCAGTTGAGCTCTCGAAAAACCCACCAGGAATCTGGAAACGAAAAAATTTTCTGCCTTCGAAAATTGGGTCAAAACCCTAGATGACTGTTCAGAAAACCTTGGCCGCCATTGAAGAGCAGAAAAAATTTCAGAAAATAACTGGAAACTCCACGAAATCACAGGAAGTATAAGGCAATACCCTAGCCGTCGCAGCTGTGAGCAGAAACAACCTTCAAAAGTTCTGAAAGTCGAGCAAGAAGAGCACGAAACACGTCCCTCGAACGCCCAAGCCACACGAGCTGAAGGAGATAGGTGGATCACCAGTTGCAGGTCGTGTGAGAGATGCAGAAGAAGATTCCACACAAACCGCGACGCCCTCAGAGGTTTGAATCGCGCCAAACAGAGAAGAAATCTGCGGCTCAAAAGAAGAAACGTGTCTTCAGACCAAGAACGCGTCGTCAACCACTCCAGAAAAAAAAAAAAAAATGCCTTCCTGAAGATCGCGATAAGACAAACTTTCGCAGGTTTAAATCGCTGTTACAAGCCTTGTAGATTCAAAGAACACGAACCAGGAGAAACGATGCGACCAGAACTTTAAAAGAAATTCTTCAATATTTCGAATTCAGAAACCTCGAATTTTTTCTGAACAAGCCACAAAAAATTCCGAATTTTTTTTTCGAAATTTTTACTCAAAAAAAATCTTCAAAAATTTCCCAGGAAGATTTTATTAAATTTTTAATTGAATATTCAGAAAAAACCTTTGAAAAGATTTTTATGAATTAAAAATTCAATATTGAGCAATTTGGCTCTGATACCATATTACACAGGTAATTGGTAAAACATTCGATGTATTAAACAATGAGCAAGCCGCTCAATAAATAGTTTACAAGATTTACAAAAACCGGAAAGTTTCTAAAAAGAAACTCCAGATAAGATCGGAGACGATCTTATCACTAAATTACAATAAATTACAATATTGAGCATTAATAAATAAATAATAAACATTATTTTAATACTATATGACCTTTAATAGAGATTGGTTTTCTGAATATGAAGAATTTGATGGAGGTAAAGTGTACTTGGGTGATGATTCTCATTTAGACATTGTTGGCCGTGGTAAAGTTCAAATCAGGTTTTTTGATGGTAGAATAAAAATGATTAATGGTGTGTTGCATATCCCTGGATTAGCACAAAATTTGTTATTTGTGAGCAAACTAATAGATGCAGGTGTGTAGGTAGTATTTTCTGACGTAGGATGCAAGATGGTTAGAGGTGCTATGGTGATTGCTAGAGGTGTCAAATATGGTACATTGTATAAGTTGGATGCATTCACTGTTGAGTGTAATAGTACTTTTGTGAAAAGCAGGTCTGTGGAAGAAGTGAGGGTTTCACCTTTAGCAGATGGTTATGGATTTTGGGTACCCAAGGGTGCTATTTCTTCCAAACAAAGTTACCTGCAGAGAAAACTATGTTATGGCACCAAAGACTTGGCCACATTGGAGAAAAGGGTCTAAGGACCTTGAAAAATAAAAACTTTGTTGAAGGTTTGTCTGATTGTAATCTTGAATTCGATTTTTGTGAGCATTGCATTTATGGAAAACAAAACCGCGTTCAGTTTTACTCAAGTTCTCATAAATCTTGTGGTGTATTGGATCTTATTCATTCTGATGTGTTTGGTCTTGTAAATGTTCCTTTGGTTGGTCAATCCACATATTATGTTTCATTTATTGATGATTATAGTGTTGATGTTCTTAGCAGCGTCGGTTGTATTCTTCCAGCGATCTCCCTTTATGATAAATTAAATAATAGCCAAAGCTATTTAATTTATAGAGTCATCGATTTGATGAAGAGGTATGATCCATGTTTATTATATTTGAATTGTAATATCATATTTTGAAGGCTAGATCTCATGAAGTGGTGATATCTCTAAAAGGCCGACATCATATACCTTATGAATGCGAATTCATTAAGAGACGATTAATAATTGTTATTAAGTGAGGCCGACCTCATTTATGAAGGGACACGATTATTTAGAGTTATATCTCTTGGTTGGAGGCCGACATGAAGTATCAAGGGATTTGTCTCTCCATTTCCACTTGTATATATATTCGATGTGTTTCATTGTTCATTATCCATTTTTTTTCTCATCGTGGTCCATCATAAGTCGTCTCTCATTGTGCGAATTATGTAGAAGGCTGAAGTTATTATCTACAGATTGTATCACATTGTTACAGTGATTGCATCAGTTTGTGTTGCTTTCTCTTGGCCTTGATATCGGTCTCTATTGTAAAGGAGACTCTCACTTGTGATTCAATATATAAGTGATATATTGTTGCTGGGTTTTTCTCCCTCAAGTGGAGGGTTTTCCTAGGGTATCTGCTGTGTTATTGTGTCTGATTTTGAATTAAATTTCTATGCATTAAATATGATCATAAAACTAACATATAGTAGAAGGACATGGGTATATTTTCTAAAGAGTAAATTTGATGTTTTTAGCCGATTTAAAGAATTTAAAGCAATGGTTGAGTTACAGACTAGAAAGAAAATAAAATGTTTGAGGATTGATAATGGCGGTGAATTTTGCTCTAACGATTTTGATAGATTTTGTAAAGATTGTGGTATTTGTAGACAAAAGACAACTCTGTATTCTCCACAACAAAATGGAGTTGTAGAAAGAATAAATAGGACACTGATGGAGAAGGCTAGGAGTATGTTGAGTGGTGCTGGTGTAGAACAAAGGTTTTGGGCTGAAGTTGTTGCCATTGCTTGTTACCTGATTAATAGGTCTCCTACATTAGCTGTTGTTGATAAGACACCTATAGAGGCATGGTTGGGTCACAAGCCTTCATTAAGACATCTTAGAGTTTTTGGTTGTGAGGCATATGCACATGTGCCAAAGTAGAAGCAAACAAAGTTGGAGAACAAGGCTGTGAAATGTATCTTTATCGGATACAGTTATGGTGTGAAAGGATACAAGATTTGGGATCCTGTTGCACAGAAGGTAATACATAGTAGAAGTGTTATTTTTAGAGAAACTAAGCCTTCTTCTGTTACATTGCAGCCAAAACAAAGTATACAGGAAGATGTGATTCAATTTCCTTCTACACCTGAGAAAGTTGAATCGAGGCCCAAAGATAGACAAGAAGTTGAGGAGAGTTCATCTAACTTTGGATCTTCAGAAGAGGAGGAAGAACCTCCAACTCAGCTTGTTCATAGGTCCATAAGACATAGACAACCACTTGAAAGGTATTCACCTGATGATTGGAGATGTATTTTTGCTTTGAATACTAACATGGATGAACCAAGATCTATAGAATAGGCACTAGGTATGAATGATGCATAATCTTGGAAGATTGTTATGGATGAAGAAATGGCATCTTTGAAAAAGAATGATACATGAGATCTTGTACCATTGCCTGAAGGATGAAAACCTATTGGTTGTAAATGGGTGTTCAAGAAAAAGATTGGTTCAGATGGAAGTATTGAGAAATATAAAGCAAGGTTGGTTGCAAAGGGTTACTCTCAAGTTGAGGGTGTTGATTATGGTGAGATATTCTCTCCTGTTGCAAAAATGACATCCATTAGATTTTTGCTTGCTATTGCTGCTGTTTATGATTTAGAGGTTGAGCAAATGGATATGAAAATCGCTTTCCTTCATGGTGATTTGGAGGAGGATATCTATATGACACAGCCAGAGCACTATGTGGTGAAAGGTAAAAGTAAATTGGTTTACAAATTGAAGAAATCTTTGTATGGCCTAAAATAGAGTCCTAGGATGTGGTACCAAAAATTTGATACATATGTGTTGAGTTTGGGATTTGAGCGTTCTAAATCAGATCATTGTGTTTATTATAAAATTGATGGTGATCGTTTCCTGTTTATTGCATTATATGTAGATGATATGTTATTTATTGGCAAAGGGAAAGGTATGATTTCAGAACTGAAATCTCAACTTGCTGTTAAATTTGAAATGAAAGATCATGGTGCAGCTAAACACATTCTTGGGATGGAAATTAAAAGAGATAGAGTAAACAAAAAGTTATGGCTTGGCCAAAGTAGTATGTCAACTCAATTTTACAGAGGTTTGATATGTAGGATTGTAGACCATTGTGTGTTCTTGTTTCAGTTGGAACAAAGTTATCTATTTCAGATTGTCCAACATCTCCATCAGAGATGAAAGACATGAGTAGAGTGCTTTAACAGAGTGCAGTTGGAAGTTTGATGCATGCTATGGTTTGTACTAGACCATACATTGCCCAAGCAGTGGGAGTTCTTTCTAGATATTTGCAGGGTACCTCAGATGATTCCTTATGTTATCATAGTAATATGACTTAAGACAAAATTTCCCTTGATATTCATGGTTATGTGGATTTAGATTGGGCAGGTGATGTTGATAGCAGAAAATCGACCAGTGCTTATGTGTTTACTTTATTTGGTGGTGCAATTAGTTGGATGTGTAAGCGACAGGCTGTGGTTGCTTTGTACACTACTGAAGCAGAGTATATGGTAGCTACTCATGCTTGTAAAGAAGCCATTTGGCTTAAGAGACTGTGTTCAGATATTGGAATAAAACAAGGTGTAGTGACAATTGATTGCAATAGTCAAAGTGCGATATGTCTAGCCAAGAACTTGACATTTCATGCCAGGACCAAACACATTGATGTACATTATCATTTTGTTAGAGATATGGTCGAAGATGGCAGGGTGAAGCTGGTTAAGGTAGAGACTTTGATGAATGTTGCTGATTCTTTAACTAAGCCTGTGAGCACAAAGAAGTTCAGATGGTGTTCAAAGACTATGGGCCTTTCGTCCCCTAGCAATTAAAGAGACGATGTTTACACCCTCACGTTGCTCTTGCAAGGTGTTTGACAAGTGGGATATTTGTTGGGAAATGTGTCTCAACTTTGCAATTATATATAGTTTATTGTTGATAGGATGTATATATATTTATATATATATTTCCTAGTTACACCGATAGGTGTATACAATGGTAGCAAAGAGCAAAATGTGAGCGTGTTAAATTTTTCAGGAAACTCCTAAAATGGTCGACATATATTAAATAATGATATATTGTAAATCTGGACCGTTCATTATTAGGTTTTAGATCTGATTGTGGATATTTTGTTGGCTTGCCTTGCCCTAGAATGTATAACCCTATTTTATGAGGGCGTTGTATTACGGTTGCGGTAGAGATTGTGATGAATTCTAAGAGTTTGATAATGGTGTGTTGTCTGTGGATCTCTGAGTGGTGATACTCCTGTGAGAAGCTTGCTTTGCAAGTATATTGTAATCTTTGTGATTTTTGAATAATATATTGGGCGGCTTTTGGAGTGTGAGGTTTTTCTCCTGAAAGGGTTTTCCCCAAGTAAATCATTGTGTCGTGGTATGCATGATATTTATATTATTTCTATTTAACTTTATGTAACTGTTAAAGATCTGTAAAGTTTTGCATTATTCTCCTCTCAAGATTAGTGTAGGAAGTTGTTCTGCTACCTTAGCTTCCTTACAATGAGTGACTTGTGTTGAGTGACAACTATGATTGGATTTGCTTGATATGTGTTATTCGAAAATTCCCATGTGGGAAACTATAGGGCTTTCACTATTGCGAAAATTGAAAAAAGTTAAGTTTTGACTTTTTTTAAACTTTCACATGGATGCATGCGAATCCTCTTGGGTATTGCTTAGATTCACCTTGGGAACTCGGGGAACCTTGTGGGTCCTTTACAGAAGGACCTTGGATGAACCCTAAGCTGTCCTAGCCCTGAATTGGAATCCAAATTGGAACCCAAACTAGGCCTAGATGGGTAACCGACGGGTTTTTGAAGAACTCGATAACATAGCTTGGAAGCAATTTAGAGGCAATTTTTATGTCAAGGAATTGAGGAAAGTTTCAAATACTTGGTAGTTGTATGGTTTTCAATCAAAAACTTTGGCTCAAGGGTGACCTAAACATCAATTTTTTGACAAAGATAGATCAATCCCTACAATGATGCTCGCTTGAAGATTGAGGCACAACAAGAATTCACCATGGACTCTAACTATTAGACAAAAATAAGATAATTTAGACAATCCTTTGAACACTATCTGGAAACATGCTATTTTTGCAACTACCAAACATATCAAAGAGGGATCTCAATTTCTCCACAAAGGAGTCACCTAGTGGCTAGGAAATGAATGGAAATAAAACTCTTTACCGAGGATGGTTGGAATGGCCACAATCCTTTCACTAGATAGAAAATGTTTACCTAACTATGGAGAACTACTACATAAGGATGCCAGAAATTGGTACAACGTGGAATATGGGCATCATCCACAACTACAACACTTAGTTCCCAAGGGAGAGCCAATCTGCCAAGCACTTAACAATGAGTTATAGAGATCTTACCTATTTTTCATTGACTCCATTGACAAGCTATTGTGGAGAACCATTGACAAGGGTGACTATATAGTTTCATCCTCTTATATACTCCTAAGAAAATCTGAATCTCCAGCTTTGAATAAATTGAAAAATATATGTGGTCTCTAAACACTTGGCCAAAAATTTCGCACTTTCTTCAGTTGTCTTTACAAGGAAAATCACTGATGACAGCCTCAATTTCATCAGTATTGGAGAGTCGAAGAAACAATTTGATCATCTATTCCTTCAATCTCCTTCATCCTAATACACATGGATTGAAATGTTTATGAATTTCAAGAGGTGCATGCCAAAAAAGCAGTGTAACTGAAGGTAGAATAAGCAATTGAATGATGAGAAAATTGGATATAGAGGTAGAACACATTAGTATTTGATTTCATCTGGTCCTGATTTTATTATATCGAAAATATGGAAGGAAAGGTACTGTGGAGTTTTTAAAATTGGTAGGATGAACAAAAAACAATTTATTAGATATAATTTAGTGTTAGACCACACTTTGTAAACAGGCATTTATTGCTTATGTTAATGGTATGATAACACCACATTAATAATGTCTAAAAAGTAATGTACAACCACCAATGTAACTTCTGCCTTGAATAATAAGTACAAGCATATACACATTGAAGTGTGTGCAATCCAATACCCTCAAAATGTGGGCATTCATTCTTCCAACATTTGGTATTAAAGCAATGATGCCCTAGGGTGTGTATCCTGATTCAAAATGAGGGAGGCCTAGGAGAGGGTATGCTAAATCAATGAAGAGGAGATTGAAGGGAGAAAGGGGAGAGAAATCTGATGTTCACTGTCAAAGTTTGTCAAATTTGATATCCACAGAAGAGAGAAATTACTGTCAAACAGCTGGTATTAGAATAATTGCAGGCTGAAATTAGAAATCTGTATTGATGAATAGTGGATACTATGGTACAGATGGGTAGTAAACAGTACAGCATCGATAAACAGTGAATTTTATGTTACAAATGAACAGTGAATGGTACAGTCTGAATGAACAGTTATCTGGCACATTTTTAAAAGCTTTCTGATTTTTAAAATCTATAAAACAAACCCAATACTTTAAGAAAATTTGTGAAAACTTGCTTTATGTTAGTTTACAATTGCTTGTTTTTCTGTCAAAATCTGTAATTTTTCTTGTAAGTTGAAACCATGACAAGGGCCAATTATTCAAAATATCATTTTTCTTGAAGGCCAAATTTTGATAGGCCATAACTTTAATGTCTGAGATAACAAAATGTTTTTGATAGGCCATAAATTTAATGTCCGAGATAACCAAATGCTTAGCATTACTAAGTATAGGAATTGTGATAGAATAATCATAAAACAGAAACAAAAAGAGATTCAAATCTTGCAGACTTTGATAGTTGTCGTAAAAAAAGCCTTGCTAAAATGGTCCATTTTTTATGAGATTATCCTAGAGTTTTTGAGTGCCACTTCCATTGGTGATCTTTGGAGAGTCTGAAAAACAAACATCAAACTTTTGGAAAGGTAAAGTATTTTGTATTTGAAAAATATATTGTTTTCCATGAACTTGTGTGCAGTTTCCATTGAGTTTCACAATTGAGGGATGTGGGGATTTGACTGGGGATTACAATTTTTTTTTTCTAAAATTTGATGATGGCGAGAGATTGTGGCTGTAATATATATAGTATTTGAAAAATTAATTATAAAAATCTATGCTCCCAAGTGACGTGTCCCTTGCCCAAAATGATTCTGCTCCCTATAGGAGACATTTTGGGGATATAGAGACAGGTAGGAAATGTGCCCTCCTCATCCCCTTTTTTTTTCAAAAAATTCAGAAATGTCTCCAGGATCTCAAAATTTTTGTAGGGTACCGTTGAGTAGATTAGGGGATGGTGAGTCGTGCCCTAACACACTTAGGCACATTTCAGTTACAAAAAAAAACTTACAACCTTTTAAGGTCTGCTTGGTTTGTGACATGCCCATCCAAGATGTACAAAAAATTATGAAAATTGTGTGCACCATGAAGGTCTATGTGGTTTTGAAGGTTTTCATTTGTGCTTGGTGATAGGGGCTCCACCTCTTGACCTCGGCTTGATCATTTAACAACATTTGGGGATGATTCCAATCGGTTTCGTTTCATATTTTTAATTGTAACAGCAGATGCATATTTTGGATTGGGAGATTTGAATGAGCTAACATTGTAACATTGAGTGGTAGTACCACTACTAAGCTTCTCTTGATATTTTGTTGTTACTCACCCCACTGCATAAGTGGCTCTTGTTACTCACCCTACTGAATAAATGGTTCTTTGGTACTCACTCACCACCGAAAAGTGGAGGAGTTGCTTAATTTTTTTGTATTTACTCACCACTGGAAAGTGGAATGGATGGCTTTACATTTCCTTTATTGTACAAGCTTTCCCATTGAAAAGTCGAAGTGCTAAGCTAACCCCCATTGGATAAGTGGATGTTACTTTCAACTGCTTTATTCAAGTAAATTTGTAATCCTGTACATTGTATGCTCTCATCTCGTCCACATTGGGAACTTGGTGATCAAAAAGTGGAAAGGAAGTTGCTTAACATTTCATTCTGTTTTGAGCTAACAAGTTTTTAAAAAAAAATTAAGGGTGATTATTACAATATTTCATAGAGAAAGTGAGGGAATCTATTGGGGTCCTTATCCATAACAAAAATAAACAATACATCTGTCAAAACAAAGAAGCAAAACACAACTCCAACTCAACTAACCCTACTTGAGAGAGCCAAGGGTAAACTAAACAAACTAGAAAATGAAATGAGACCCTTGAAATGTTTGCTTATAGCCTAACAAAGCATAGAAAACAGGTTAGTGCCATCCCCTATACAACTCAATTAACCCTCAAATGAGAGGATAATCAAAATCAAACATGTGGTAAAGTCAACCTCCTTCCCTTGTGGGAAAGAAGAGCCTCCATAGTCCATTGTGAAGCGTTACCAATAAAATCCTTGGTTTCCACTCACAACCTTTCTCCTTTCATTGTCCTTCCTTTTTGCTTCTTCTTTGGTGACATGGTAGTGACAATCCCTTGAATAATTGGAGAAACACTTCCCAAGCAATCAGCCAACTCTTGAGGTGAAAGAGCTTGAAGTCGGAGGTTTTCATCCTCACAATCTGAATACAACATTGTTGTATGAATTGCATCCTTCTTTGTACTAGTAACCCCAAACAAAACCTTAGAAATTTCAAAAGGTAAAAGCTTGCAAATAGATAATTGAATGTTAATGTTATAGCAGCTTCGGTAGTTCCTTCTAGCTCACCTCTTTCGTGGAAGACATAAATTGAATGATAGCCGTTGGCTATTCAATTTATATTTATTGTTTTGTATTTCAAACTATGGCCGACATAAAGGAATTCGAAATTCTTAGAAGGCATTTAATATTTATTTGAGGCCGACTATCATTAAAGAATATTCGTGATTTCTTAGAGGCCAACTTGAAAGTCTTTGAGGGATGTGTCTCTCCCATTCTCTTGTATTTATTCACCTTGATTCGTCCTTTGTAATAATCAAGAGAAGCTCGATCATTTTCATCTCAGCTCTGTATTATCAAGTGCGAATATTGTATCAAGTGCGAACTAATTATCATGTGCGAATAAGAGACTGCGAACAGATGTGAACTCTGCCATATTGGATCTGTGTTAGATGCGAACTCTGCCATATCGGATCTGTGTTAAGTGCGAACTATGTCAAGTACTCAAGGGTGAAGATCAGTGCGAAGCATTATGATGCGGATTCATATCTAACAGGTTGAGAACCATTAGTGTTTGTGAGTACTGTCAAATGCTATTTCTGTAGACAATCAATTCATATATAACAGGTACGAATTGGCAGACTGTCATACGTTTTCTTTTCATCTTGCCAGTGCTGAATATCGGTCTTGTGTAAGACCCCATTGTAATATGTAAAGTTGCCATTGTTACATCAAATATAAGAGAGATCTTTGTTGCTGGGTTTTTCTCCCTCAAGAGGAGGGTTTTCCCAGGGTATATGCTGTGTTATTTTGTCTGATTTCGAATTATTTTTTGTGCTCTTAATCTGTTCACATAAATTTTAACATGGTATCAGAGCGGGTTTGAGGATCGTGATCAGATTATTGCATTCAGATTATCCCATTTGTTCAGTTTGTCAAGATGGTGTATGATTTGAAGGTTGAGGACTCAAGTGAATATCTGTCCCATTCAGCATTATCAAGCAGTGTACCTTCCGACACCAACACCTAGATAATCAACAGTGGTGCCTCTCGACACATAACCTGCTTCAAGGAGCACTTATCGAGTTTGGTGGAAAAGGAATCCTCTGAACAAGTCATCATTGGAGATGATGCCAGCTACTCCGTAAAAGGAATTGGGAACTCCACACTTCATTTGGATTCCGGCATATCGTTTCAATTGGGTAATGTTCTTTATGTTCCCGGAATCAAGCGTAATCTTATTTCTATTTCAGCTTTGGAAGATAAAGGATATCAAGTTGCCTTCTCCAAAGGCAAAGTTCTAGTGTGGATGCAGAACTCTAGCTTCAAGGATGCTCAAGTAATTGGAGTTAGATATGATAACCTCTACAAGGTTTGCTCACATTCTCTTCAAGCGTTGGTTCATGACTCTTCTAGTCTTTGTGATCTTTGGCATCGGAGATTGGCTCACTTACACTTCCGAGCCCTACCTATTATGGAGAAGATGGTGACAGGCCTTCCTAAATTCAACCAGGAGCACGAAGGTACATGCAAGGGCTGCGCATTAGGTAAGAATATAAAAGCCCCTTTTCATAGTAGAGAAAATAGATCTAAGTGTATTTTAGATCTAATTCATTCTGATTTATGTGGTCCTATGTCTGTTCCTTCTTCGAGTGGTTTTTTGTATTATGTTCTTTTCATTGATGATCACTCTAGGAAGACTTGGATTTATTTTTTAAATCTAAAGAATCTGAGGAAGTACTGGATAGGTTTAAAGAATTTAAAGCTTTAGTAGAAAATCTTTCTGGTAAACGAATTAAGGTCCTCAGATCTGACAATGGTGGAGAATACACCTCTGGTAGTTTTCGAAACTTTTGTATTGATGCAGGGATTAAGAGGGAGCTTTGTGTTCCCTATAATCCTCAACAAAATGGTGTTGCAGAAAGAAAGAACAGAACGATTGTGGAAGCAGCAAAGGCCATGATCCATGATCAAGATTTGCAAACTTTCCTATGGGCAGAAGCTTCCAGGACAGCTGTATATGTTAGAACAGAAGTCTCATAAGATCTTGGAGAATATGACTCTAGAAGAAGCCTTTATAGGGAAGAAGCCTGAAGTCAGTCACTTGAGGATCTTTGGTTGTCCTGTCTATGTTCATGTTCCCAAAGAAAAGAGAACCAAAAGCTGGAACCTTCAGCAGAAGGGAATATTTGTGGGCTACAGTGAGACATCAAAAGCTTACAGAATTTACATTCCAGGTCAGAAGTTGATAGAGATCAGTAGGGATGTCACATTCGAGGAAGATGTTGCATTTAGGAGATCCAGAGGGATTCATATGGAGATTGATAATGAAGAGTCTCCTCAGGACATGGAAGTTGACCATACTCCTGAGATTCAGAGGGAGACAATGGAACCAAAGGAAGATCTTGATCCAGTTGAACCCTTGGAACCTACTGATGGGCCTACTGACATTGTTATTGGGAGAAAGAGACCTCTATGGGCTAGTCGCACTATGCAAGAGGCTGAAAGCTTTGCAACTCCTAGAGGCACATTCAGAGAAAGCAAAAGGCCACACAAGTTCTCTAGTTATGTTGCCTTGATGAGTCAGATTATAGAATCTGAGCCTTCCTGTGTTGAGGAAGCATCTAGTCTGCAAGTTTGGAGAGATGCTATGACAGAGGAGTATCAGTCAATTCTTAAAAATGATGTTTGGGATATCGTTCCTAGACCTGAGGGCAAGTCTGTGGTATCTTCTAAATGGCTATTCAAGATTAAGCATGCTGCAGATGGAAGCATTGAGAAGTACAAGGCAAGATTTGTGGCTCGTGGGTTTTCTCAGAAAGAGGGAGTTGATTCCTTGATGGAGACTTTTGCTCTGTTACTCGCTACACTTACCTTCAGGAACCATCATTGCTATTGCTGCTGCAGAGGATGGAAAGATTCACCGGATGGATGTGAAAACATTGCTTTCTCAATGGTGATTGAGGAAGGTTTATGTGAAACAACACGATGGATTCGAGAGATTCATGGGAAGGTCTCATGTTTGCAAAGGCGAAGAAGGCCTTGTATGTGGTCTTAGCGAGGCTCCTCATGCATGAAAATGCTGAAAGAGTTGATTAAAAGGTATCTATCAAGCTTGGGTTTCTTGAAGAATGATGCTGATTCAAATCTCTACTTCAAGGTAATCAATGGTGATGCATTAATTTTGGTTTTATATGTTGATGATCTAATCCTCACTGGAGAAGATCACCTGATTCTTGAATGTAAGGACTTAACTTCTAAATTTGAGATGAAGGACCTTGGGCTCATGCATTACTTCCTTGGTTTAGAAGTCTGGCAGAAGTCAGATGGTATGATTCTAAGTCAAGGGAAGTACACCATTGA